>JAXIVJ010010928.1:0-40000 GCA_036785665.1 Chirona hameri | reverse complement strand
TCAGTGACGATGGGAAAGTAGGAGACACAGAAGGAGGAGAAGAAAGCAAAGAAGGAGATAAGAAGAAGAAGATGAGGAATGATAGGAAGAGGGGAATGTGAGGAAAAAGAACAGGGTAGGAAGAGGAAGGCCAACAAGATAAGGAGGGACATGACGAGGAAAATATGAGGAAAGGAGAGGATAAAAGAATATAAAAGAGCAGAATAAGGAATGGAAGAGGAGAAAGAGGAAGAAAGGAGAGGAGAGATAAAGAGGAGCAGAATAAAAGGCCGCGATGTCGCTGGCCATTAGTATTCGGAGCGCGGTAGTGGCCGAGGGAGAGACGGCGGGTCGTTCGGCGGCAGTGGCTCTCCTGCGAGCCGCCCGCCGCCCCAACGACCGACCCGGGCACAGATGACACTGCCGCCCGCCCGTGCTGTCCTGCGAGCCGTCCGCCGACCCACTGACTGACCCGGGCACAGATCACACTGCCGCCCGCCCGTAATTGCCCTTATCCGAATTAGCCGCCGAAACGGTCCGGCCGGCCGCGACACAGGCCAGCCTGTCAGTTTTATTGTCGCCAGGCAGCGTGAGGGCCGCCTGCCGCCGCCGACGCCGACCGCCCCCCGTCGGTCTGCCGCGCGGGTCCCATGGCAACGCGACCGAGCGACCCCGCCCGACCCTCCAAACCCAGCCACCGAAAACAGAGCCAGCCAGACGACTTGTGACTTCTGCCCGCAGATTCGGCGGGCCGGTTCGGAGAGCGTGGAGCGTGGAGCGTGGAGCGTCGCCGAGGCGGCAGCGGGAGACATATGCACAGCGAGCGGGAGCGGCCGGAGCTGCCTCGGCGGTCGGACGGCGCGTCGCTGACGGCGAAGCTTGGTTTGTCACCGAGCTGTTCAGCCGAGACGCCCGCCCGTTGTCGCCGGCTTGATGGGGTGATCATAGTGACACAAACTCCATTGTTTAACTGTAAATATTTTGAAGTTTAACCATGACGAAAACAATCAGAACATTTCCTTATTCGTACTTATTGAAGATCATGATTATGATTATCCAGGTTTTCCGAAAAGTGTATTTATTGATTTATTGAATGAAAAAGATAATGCAATATTTATATTTTATATTTTCAAACATTTATAACATTTCGGGGCGATATACCTTACTTTACCTCCACACAGCTTAATCGAATCGTTCGTGTCCTCTTCATCACACATCTGGTGAGGCCGACAGGTGGTCTGTTGCTAGGCTGGCCGGGGTGCTGACCTGGTAGCTGGCGGTGTGATTGTACAGGTGCACCGTGCTCACAGCCTATAAAGGTGCACTGCGTACCGTGCACGGTCGTTGCCCTGTGCGTGCGGCGGTAGCGTGCAGTAAAACCATTTTACCGTTTATTGCCCAGAAGTGGCATGAGCGGATGCGTAAGTGGCTATGAAATTGTTACCTGTTAGTAGGCTATCATCAGTTGCGAAACGGAGATTGATGGGATTTATAAACGATGTGCGTTGCTTCAAGTAGGAAACTGCATTTTAAATGGAGCAAATGACACTTTGACGGCATTGGTGCTGACAAGCTTTCGCATGAAGCTGTCTGCTGATGCTGCTGAAGCTGAAGCTGTCAAATATGATTACAATATTATGATATACAGTTAACATTCATTACAAGTACAATCACAGTCCTAGAAGAACGCGATTACACATCAGTGAACTTAAAATCCAAACGTGCTGAACACTTCCCGAAAACTCACATAACTCTGGGCCAATGGGCCATACCAATGAGCTCTGGGCCAATGGGCCATACCAATGAGCTCTGGGCCAATGGGCCATACCAATGAGCTCTGGGTCAATGGGCCATACCAATGAGCTCTGGGTCAATGGGCCATACCAATGAGCTCTGGGTCAATGGGCCATACCATGAGCTCTGGGCCAATGGGCCATATCAATGAGCTCTGATCCAATGGGCCATACCAATGAGCTCTGGGCCAATGATCCATACCAATGAGCTCTGGGCCAATGGGCCATACCAATGAGCTCTGGGCCAATGGGCCATACCAATGAGCTCTGGACCAATGGGCCATAACAATGAGCTCTGGGCCAATGGGTCATACCAATGAGCTCTGGACCAATGGGCCATACCAATGAGCTCTGGGCCAATGGGCCATACCAATGAGCTCTGGGCCAATGGGCCATACCAATGAGCTCTGGGCCAATGGGCCATACCAATGAGCTCTGGGCCAATGGGCCATACCAATGAGCTCTGGGCCAATGGGCCATACCAATGAGCCCGATCACGGTTAATTATGCATACGACATTGGCGGGAGCATAGGCTCTAGACAATATCCGGGCTTTCAATCAACAAACCGGACAGAACTTGGTCAGTGGGTTTCCGGATTGCTATTGACTCGCCCTCCAGAGCGCTGCAGCAAATCCATCGCGACGACGCAGATCTGTCGCCTGCCGTCTGCCAGTCTGTCAACTGTCTGACGGGCGAACGGCTGGTCTCCCGATATCCTGAGGGAGCGTTCGGAGCCCAGCTTGGTCTGTATCGTCAGGCAGCCGCTGGGAGTCCGTTCGTTTGTGGTCGGGCGGCTGCCGGGGGTTCGTTCGCAGGTGTGTAGGATCATGGACGTGTAGTGACTACTGACTAGTGACCTCGGGCAACTTTCCGGCCAGGGAGAGAACCCCTCCACAAAAAAAACAACAACAATGTGGTGACTGTGTGGTGACCCTGCGGTGACCCTGCGGTGACCAGGCCGTGTCCGGAATCAGACGAGGTGCCTCGTCGGCCCGGCCGAGCCAGACGGTACTACAGATCGGCCGGGCGGCGGGCGCCGCGGCGCCGCGCCGGCGGCCAGCCCTCTCGGCAAACCGCTGCAGGGGATTTCGCCGCAGGGCACAATAGCCAGGCTGGCCGGGGGCGACGCAGTGCGGTTGGAATACGACCGTGTTATGCCATCTGGCTACTCCCCGGCTGCATATTTTCCGGCGCATCCAATCGGAGCAATTTGCAGAGTGGTTTTCAGTGTTAATAGCACACCAGCAAGCGGTCGAAATGCGCCCTGGATCGTGTTATCCTGGGAGAAATAGTCCAAAAATCTACCCACAATTTCTTTTTGATGTCACAGATTCCAGATCCAATATCTTGGATTAATTTGGAAAATTTGCCAGGAATCCATTGGGATTATCTGAGATTTAAATATGCAGTAAGTATCTAGTAGCCCATACCTATTTAGGTGCATCTAATCCCAATTCTGCCGACAGAATCTGCAGATATGACAGCAGATATCCACGATTTGTTAACACACAACTTTTAGAGGTCATAGGTATTTAACTTTACATCGGCAAATATCGATCTGATATAATATCTATTGTTCAAATATGTCTTGAAATCATGGGCAGTGGAGGCGGGGGGGGGGAACACGTCCCCCCAAACATTTTCGGATTTAACATTACGCCTATGGGCGTTGCATGGAAAGAATCGACTTCAAAGTGCCTCCGTCCCCCCAACTTTCGGAAGGTGGCGCCGCCCTTGCTTGAAATCATTGGTCATTACTGATCTGCAATGTTTTTCTGTCAGGTGCAACATATCATGTTAGTTTTCGTCATCATTTCCGCATTTAGTTTTGGACGTTAGTAACTGCTCAAGATGTTTAGATATTGCAATATCACGCATTGCGAAGTTAATCCGAATCCTTCAATGTTGCAAGACCACCCAGAATACGTTTCTTTGAAAACTAAAAACCCTCCATCTCTTTCGCTCGAGTTTCCCGAAACTCGGTGCTCGGGGATGGGAAAGTTTGATCACAAGATATGCCGCATTTATGAGGGTCTTATAAGTGCATGTTCGCACCCAAGCGCTTTGAGAGACTCTCCCAGAGTGTGGGTATATGTGAGAAACTCCCAGACTGGTGCACAAAGCGGACAGGCCCGGCTGAATGAGACAATCTGTGGGAAATAACTCTTGAACCGTCACCGAGAGGGCAAATAGTGCGCGAGATCTGCTCCATTTGCAGGGAGTAATCTCATTTAATCCGTCACTCACTACCCAGTATCCCTCCAGCCAGATCAGTGAGACGGGCGGCTACATCGGGATAACACGCCCGGGAACCTGAGGTGTGAACGCAGCCCCGCCCGGCTCCGTCCCACCCCGACCCGCCCCCACCCCTTCCCAGGCCCGTCCCACCCCGACCTGCTGGTCGTGACTGTCGTTTCCGGTGTCCGTCCTGTTCCAGCCGGGCGCGGGGGGCCGGTCCAGGCAGTCGAGGGCGCTACAGTCCGTCACTGGATGTCATCACTTCGTCATCGGAGGCCAGGTGCCGGCCGAGGACCGCCTCAGATCCCCCGCCGCTCCCCCGCCCCGCCCTGCCCCGCCGTCGTGACAGACAGACAGACAGACAGACAGACAGGCAGCGGCTCACATCTCGGCTGACACACACGGAGCGGCGTCTGATCGGCCGGCGTCTGCGGGCCGGAGGAGGAGCGGCGCTCACACCGGCCTGTTGACCGGGCTGGCCGCCGCCGCGCGTCAGGGTGATGGATGCCGTGTCGGCGGCCGGGGGCGCGATGCAGCCGGCGGCGAAGAGGTGACAAATTGGACGCGGGACCGTGCCGCGGGACGCCTCCGGCCGGCATATTTCATCGAGCTGTTTGCGCCAATATGCCTGCGTTACGGCGGGTCGGTCGGCGGTTGGACAGATCGGCTGCGATGTCCGGGAGTCGGGAGATGAGGTAGGGCCGGGGCTGCATAGGAAGACGGCGGGATTCGCGAGAAACTCTCCCACGGACTCGCACGGCTCGAAGATGCGCTGGAGTCGCGCTCCAAATGTGGCAGAAACATCTTTTAGTGCGCATTTAAGTCTTTCCAGGAAAATGAATTGCATTGTCTTGACTAGAGATTTGTCAACAAAGCAAGAACAGCAAATGTCATGGTGAAATGTCTATGCCAAAGTTAAGTTGACTGACAATGAAATTGTGGTTGTGATAAGACGATTGCTATTTGCTGTATACAAACTAGTGCAAAACAGGACCCGTTGTCCTACTGCCATGCAGATGTCAAGGCTTACAAGTTACACATGGCCTAATTCCGCTGACGGATGCACCTCTGAATTGTTATTTGACGTGTCGCTTAACAGTGGGGTATTTATATAGTATAACGTCACTCTAATGATATTGATTGCTTAGCCACATGTGAGGGACTTCAAAACATGATTATTTAAAGCATTGTCATGTTTTTGTTTCTTCTCAAATTGTCTTAATTGTCATGCCTTAATTGCCATGCGTCAACGTAATCTTCCTATTAGCGTCACCCCTGGTTGTCATTTGTCATATGTGGAACATAAAGTCGGGGGGGGGGGGGGAATCACTGCGTCAAGAGAATGTCATTTCTCACCTGCTGACTGCCGTATTATGTCACCATCGTTACCCGCTGATCTGAGCTGTTCCACGATGTCCGTCGGGCAATAGTCAGAATACATCCAGTTAACCGACTCATGGATATCTGCCAGATAACCTGTTTTTCATTGAGTTTCTGGTAGATCTCCGGATTGTGGACGGGTGCCACTGGTAACAGAGAGCGTTTGACTCCTGCTCGATGGGACTTCTGGAGATTCAGAGAAACGGTACACAGCTGGCGTCTACCTACCAGTGCCAGACCGTAGAAAGTGCGTCAGATATCAATGGCAAAGCGCAGGGGCTCCACCACGCCTTTGAAATGGGGGGGGGGGGGGGGGTCGAGCAAGCCGAGTGGTCGCCGTCAACGAAAAGTTTTGTTGCCCGGGGGGGGGGGTGTCACTGAAATCTTGTTGACGGGGGGGGGGGGGGAAGGGGTGGAAAGTTGTTGAGCGAGCGAGCGAGGGGAGGGTGGCGCGTCAGCGAAAAGTTAATGAGCGGGTGGTGTGTGTGTGGGGGGGGGGATGGAGCGTGATCGAAACCGAAAAAGTTGTTGAGCATGGGGGAGAGGGTGGTGGAGCGTCAGCGAAAGCTTGTTGAACAGGGGAGAGCCGTGAGGTAACAAATAATGAGTACAACTGAACACTTATTTATAGTTGTTTATCAGGGAAAATTGTGGGGGGGGGATGATCCCCACCTGGCTCAAGAATGGGGGGGACACGTTCCCCCGTCCCCCGTCCCCCCGTGGCGGAGCCCCTGACACATGTCGATGTTGTGTGAGTCGTCAGGCTGTTGACTTGGGTAGGGTTCTGGCGTAGCATGAACGCTATGTAATTTCTCCTTTACGGATATGTTCATGGTCTTGGTGTAAGTGTCATATTCAGTTGGGACCGGCTATAATGCTGGGATAGACAGAGACTAAGCTAATCTTATACAGTCTTTATTATCCACTTATTGCGTATGCTGCAATGCACGAAAACAATCTAAGGACCAAGACACTACATATAGCTAAGTCATATAGCACATATAGCAAATAGCAAATATCATACAGCAAAGATGAAAGACCACATTCCATTGCCGAAATATGGACGCCTGGCGGAGGACTTCGTCCGCCAAACTGATTTACTTTGCGACTTTTCACTGGTCGTTGGCTTATAAGAAACGAATCGTATCTCGTCAGTGTCACCATCAGTCATCGTCTACTGAATCATGCCAGCTGTTAATAATGAAACATCCATTGATTGTAGTGCCTTCACCTTCAAAAACTTCCCATATTCCCAGCCTCAAGCAGTGATAGGAATGTATGTATACGGTGCTAGAAACGCTGAAAGGGAGTGTCTAGTCAAATACTGAACATTTGTTTTACCTTCCAGCCGATAGATGAGAGGTAAATTTGGTTAAAAAAAACATGAACAAAAATGGTTAACTTTGCTGAATCGAATGGTATCACTCGTTCTTCTGTAGCTGGATCCAGGGACTCATAATGTTGGATTCCGTTTTGCATTTTTTTGCATGTTTTCCATACTTTTCCGTCCGTTTGGTATGGCGCTACATCCGGGACCTCCGATACACTGTCTGATACCGGCCCCTTATCTATTGGCGCCGCGCCAATACCCGAGTGTTCCGTTGAGACACCCGAGCGGCGCGGCCGACCCATGTCAGAGACTGTAGTGGGCGGAGCCAGCCGTGAGAAACTATGACGTCATGCGTCATACAAAAGAGAAACTTGCTGATTTCTGCAAGGATATCAATCAATTGCCCAAACCAAAGTCATATTCGTATTTTTCAGCTCAAGATACCCATTACTGCCAAACTTCAAGAAATATGTAAATATATTCCCTTGCAACGATTCAAAGCATTCCCATTCATTCAAAGCAATATAATGGTAATTTTCAAATCTTCGTCCGTCAAAAAACTCGCATATAGATATATGCGTCGGACCTGCACACCACCAAACGTATGAAAAACCAGCAACATGATAACAGCCACCAGCTCCTTGGCATCACCCAAACCAACGAACGGCCTGTCTAGCGGGGCGCACATCCTAATAGATAGCCGGCCTGCGATAATGGTGTAGGATTGATGGATTGGCATGGCCCAGTGATGGATTGGGTTGGCCCAGTGACGCCTCGTCACTTCGCTATGTCCTTGGAGATGCAGCCGCCTAAGTGGCCACCGTTGCGCAAGCGATAGTTATGTCTGGTCAAACCTGTATTTGGCTGGTCTGTAATGCTCCTGAGATACTGGATAATGAGGAAATATTATAATTCGGGAAGGAAAGTAATCTACAAGAATCGCAGGTCAGACGTGTTCAGAGAATGTGATTAGTTCTAAAAATAGACTTTGGAGATCCGTGCTATTTTTACTGGCAATAAAATGACATCCCTGATGATTCGAATAACCGATATTTTCAGAATTGCAAAAATAAACTTATTTTGAAAGTAAATGTTTATTTTGATTAATGGCAATGCATAGCATTGCTTAGATTTAAAGGGGCACTGCCACTTTCGGATGATATCGCACAAACCGGCTTAAACATATCCTAAATACCACTTATGATTTTTAATTGCCATCAAAAACTTACCGAAGCAGCGCAAATAACAAAACAAAATCATCTGTTAATAGAATCAAAAACTGTTTACGATTTCTACTCACAACTACATTATGGATTATGGACGCGTTTGTTCCAGTTAACTGCATCTGACCAACCCTCAGCTGACGCTATTGCAATGGGATGAGGCGGCAAATGGAAATGCACTTATACATTGTGGTGCTTGTTGACTGCATGAAACGAATCTGGCGCAGAGGCGCACACAAGGGGGGGGGGTGCACTGGCTCGTGCTCCCCCCTTACAAAATGCGGGGCCCTCTGAGTCATTTTTGTTTGGCACATTTTGTTGATTTTTTTTTTTGTGGGGGGGGGGGGGAGGGGTAAACAGCTAAAAAATAGAACATCCGATATAGCCATTTTGAAGTCCTGTTTGGCACACGGGCCCGTGCCCACTTACGAAATGCGGGCCCCTATGAGGCGGCCCGGTGGGGCCCCTGTCCGGTTGTATTTTTTATTTATAAAAATAACAAAAATCCGGATGTATTTTTTACAAATCAAAAGTTAAAGTTTTATTTTCATCAGAAGGGGCCCCATCGCGAAAATATAGAAAGCCAAGTTATCGCGAAAATGTGTATAGCGGAGGGAAAATACCGATCATGAACTCATTAAGAAGTATATGTATTTGCTTTTTCATTTTTCCAAAACTTCCAACTTTGAATAAGGGAATAATTGTATTTAATTCTTAAATTTAAATCACATTATTTTAATACCATAACGGTAGCCAAATAAATTGTTGCTAACAAAATCAAAAGGTCATTATTTCCCTTCAACAGCACGTTGCTTGGCAATGTGGCGGGTGTTTGTGAAGCCCTATCATGATCAATGCCATTCACTGCTTACGTAAGGCATGTATAATCGCTGCATCCTACGCTGAAGTTCGGATATAGGAACATCACCATACTGGCTTTTTTTCTAGTGCGCTGCCGACTGCCTCTCAATATTGCATAATATGACAGAGGTCCTTATTGGTCGCCACTGGCAGATCCAGGGGGGGGGGCATCAGGGACAAATGCCCCCACCCTCCACAGGAATCTGGGGGGGGGGGGGGGCATACAAGTATGTCTCCCCCGCGCGTTCCCAATTTATCGTAAAATCGTAAAAAAATTGTCTTTGCAGCAGTCAAAATCCAGCTATCCAGTCAAAAACCGGAAAATTTCGCGCTGCTTCGCGGCATGACACAACTTTTCAAGGGGGCCAAACTATGTATGCCCCCCCCCCCCAGATGTGAAGTCTAATCCATGTTATGCAGTTGCTGACGGGCTGACGACGCGCTCTACCCCCCCCCCCCCTCCCCGGTCAACAGTTTCTCGCTCTGACGGCTGACGGCCTGCTACCCCCCTCCGCTCAACATTTTTTAAAAGAAATATGCCACTGGATTTGCCCCCCTCCCCAAAAAAACACCCACCGCCTGCCTTTGTAATCATACCATAATATTCCTTGTGGTTTGAATCCAGACCTTTTAAGAATAAATATTTGTTCTGCAGACAGAATCCCAGTTATATTAGTCAATAAGATTTCATAATTGTGCTTATTGGAAGAGAAATGTCGCATTTGATTCTTGCTTACGGATTACTGTGGGTACTGTACCGAGGAACACTACGTATCACTGTCAAGAAGGAAGTCAAGTTACGTTATTTTATCGGCATATGGACGGAGTCTGGCTGATGAGACGTCTGGGAGCCTCCGCTCGCCCTCTGCACCGTAACCCTCTCCCCTGCCGCCCCCGCCCCCGCCCCCGCCGCAGACTAAACCTGTCTGGGCGCCGCCCACACCGCCCACTCGGCACGTCCGGTCGGACCGACGCCAAACAACGGACCGCCGAACACGGCGTGACGTCACTGATGCACCGTGTGACGTTACTGGTTCGCCGTGTGACGTCACGGACCCGCTGTCCCGGTCCGGCGGGGTATTGGATTTGGTGGGCCCGCTGCTTGTCGGCGCTGGGTGGCAGCAGGCCGTGTACGTGCCCTGCGCGAGCGGGACGGTGTTTAGTCTAATCTGCATGTGTTGTGCATACCGATCTATGTAATGCTCTCTCGAGTTCTGGGATTTATGCTTTCAGAGGCGGATTTCTCGGCCGCCGTCGGTTGTCGTTTGGCTGAAATGTCAAACAAACGATTGTTAACATTGGTAAATCATGATTAAATCATAAATACCGTGTCCGAAGGGATATATATATATATATATATATATATATATATATATATATATATATATATATATATATATGTATATATATATATATATATATATATATATATATATATATATATATATATATAACAATCCCGCGGCGCACTTATCCGTGAAATCCGGCGGCAGCTTCTCAACGGCCGCCCAGCCATCTCCAAGCGTCACGGACAGTTGTGTATTAATTAGAGGAGCACAGTGAAAAGCGGCAGGTACTAATTGACAACAGTGTAACGACGGTCAGTCGACATCCATGGGGGAACGGCTCCGCGGCAAACGTCATTAATCAACAGCCAAGGTGGCGCCAGGGGCTGCTCCCTCCAGGGATGCTATCCACTCCCAATCTCAGACGTGTCGCCAGAAAACACGAAAACCGCGCACGACGAACAGGGCCGCGTTATCCGCCGGGAAAAAGCCAGCTGTTACTGTTCGAGCCGTACGAACGGTGCAAATCTCAGGAGCACGTCCCGCGGCGGGCGGAGGTTTTCCTCTGAAGTCCTCTGTTCTGCCGCCGCAGACAGCTGCCTGCCAGGATGGTGACGACTGAGGTTGTGTGTCGGGGCGGTATCATCGTAGGTGTGGTCGCAGAGGCATCGCCGGTGTAGCGGGTCGTCAGCGGTCTGGCATCTGGGCCGGGGGTAGCCGTCGCACCTGATCAGATGCTGTCACGGGTCTCTCTCTCTCTCTCTCTCTCTCTCTCTCTCTCTCTCTCTCTCTCTCTCTCTCTCTCTCTCTCTCTCTCTCTCTCTCTCTCTCTCTCTCTCTCTCTCTCTCTCTCTCTCTCTCTCTCTCTCTCTCTCTCTCTCTCTCTCGCGCCTGTCGCGGGTACGCAGCCGGGGGCGATCGGCCGCGCCCGGGCTACTATCGCAGTATCGCGTCCCCGCCGAGGACACCGCGTCGCGATCGGCGATCGTCAGATAGGTCTGTCAACGGACCGGGCGAACTTCGGCCGCCCGCCGCCGCCGCCGGCGACCCGGGGCCACCGTCTAGTCCCGGCGAAACCGCCGAATGCTCCCATGACCCAAAACCGGCGCGGTTTAAAGCTGTTTACCCGCCTCGGGCACGGCTCCGGAGTCAACCTCGGCGACCTGTTCCACGCAACTCATGCTAATGCCCGACCACCGTCACCGGCGCGCTCAGCCAATGCAGGCGCGCCGTTTTCCCGCCATTTCTGTTAGCCAATGGGCGCGCGCCGTTTTCCCGCCAGAACCTGCTGCTGCCGTGGTGCGCCGGCCACCGAAGGTTACCGCCTGGAAATGAGGTCGGCATTTTGACAAGGCAAAAGCACGGGAAAGCGCGCGACGTGCGTAATGGAAGAGAAGTCAGGCTGGGA
Organism: Chirona hameri; assembly: GCA_036785665.1. Lineage (NCBI taxonomy): Eukaryota > Metazoa > Arthropoda > Thecostraca > Balanomorpha > Balanidae > Chirona > Chirona hameri. The sequence continues at coordinate 28,500 of JAXIVJ010010928.1, read as the reverse complement.
AATAATTAGCTGTCGTCACAACAACAAGGGGCAGCGGTAGCGGCGGCGCGCGCGAGCGGGCCGCGCCGACAGCGCCGCGCGGCGGGCACTTCCGATCGATCAGCGCTGCACTAATGAGGCTGCATCTGACGAGTTGCGCCGCCGCCGCCGCCCCGAAATACCCGTTTCTGTCTGTTGTGACGGCGCCGCGGCCCGGTGTCGGCCGCAGTACGACGCGGACCGCCGCGCCGCCGCGCCGCAGGCGGTACCGGCCGGCCCCGTCCAGCGCTTGGCTCCTCGGTCCGCTCGGTCCGGCGCGGTCCAAGCTCGGGTCCTGAAATACGCCCCTCACGGACCGGACTCCGGAATGCGGCCACCTCCGCCTTCGTAGGAGCGTGTTTGAACAGGTAGCGGGCCTCCCTGCGCCGGTCGGCCGAGCGACCTTGGGGCGGTGGGTCCGTGTTTTGGGCGGTGGGGCGGGGCTGGCCGCGGGGTGACCCTCGCTGGCGGCCGGGCCTGCCTCCTGTTACCAGGCCGGGGCGGCGCCGGACAATCACGGGACCAACGCACCTGACAGCCCAGAGGCAGGCCCGGCTGACCCGACCCGACCCGACCTGACATGACCTGGCCTGACAGCCCAGAGGCAGGCCCGGCTGACCCGACCCGACCTAACATGACCTGACCGGAACAGCCCAGAGGCAGGCCCGGCTGACCCGACCCGACCTGACATGACCTGACCGGAACAGCCGGCAGCCGCCTTCCCTCGACTGAACTGTTAGTCGCTCCAGCTGAACCTACGGTTCTTCAATCCAGGCTCCAGGCTAGTAATCCTAAGTGAGATAAAACAAAATATATGGACTTTGAATTCCGGTGTGCGGGGCGGAACAGCACCCAGAAGACTGGGGTGGAAAGTTGTATGGAAAGCTCCCGGTGTCAAAGGTCATTGAATATGTCATGCACATTTTGTACATGTCAAAAACTGGAACGCCGCAGGGTCACCTTTCTGAGTGTAACTAATCGCCGCGCGTCAGTGACACCCTTTTGGTGGAGGCCAAAACCGTCTGTGTAGGGACCGAAAGGGCATGTGTAGGGGGGGGGGGGGGACACCCCTGAAAGGAACATAAACCACCGCCCCCCCCCCCCCCGCCCCCGTACAGTGACTCACTGCCGGTGACCGCAGTTTACCCCTGTAATAGTCCGGCTGTGTCTCGTTCTGACACGGAGACCGGTGTCCGGCCAGCGACGAAAAAAAAAACGCCAGGCCGGCCGCCGCTGCCACGTAGTTTCGGAATACAGACAAAGGTCCACAGAGCAGCGGCAGATTGGAAAATTCCAGACCTATTCCGCCCGGAAGATTTATAAATTACCGCCCAAGGTCGTGGCTGGGCTCGGCGCTGGACGTGTTGTTTGTGTTTTTGGTGCCTGTTCTCTCGGAGAATAACCAGTGGTAGCGGGTGTGATGAAGTGGTTCGTTATATGAGGGCTCTGATGGTTTTAGGCTCACAATAGGACCGCTCCAAGTGGCGTACAAGTCATAAATGATAATTGGCTGAGGCGGTCTCCAACGGTTTTGTTAATTTGAAAGCAGAAAAAGCTGACTTATCGAAACAGATGGATTTATTGTCATGGAGTGAATATCAGATGAGTATGATTAATATACATTGTCATATTAAATGTATAGTGAAACGTTAATCACCAAGTTTTCTTAAAGGAAAATATTCACCTTTTGATTTTGTTTGCAACAATTTCTTAGGCTTCCGTTATTACGAGCGCGCGCGAAGCGCTCGCTCGTCCTTCCGTGGTGTATGGGAAAAATATGATTATGAGCGGCCCGGCCCGGCCCGGCCCATAGCGACGCTTTTGAGAAGCTTATATCTCTGCAACCGCACGTCCGATTGACTAGCGGACTTCTTTGCTGAGCAGCCCCATCTAATCTTCCCTGTTTGAGACCAGTGCCGACTCATGTGGGTGACTACCACTACGCGTGGCGCGTGCCGCGTCAGGGGTGTTGAAAAGTATTGTCTCGCTATAACTCCGCAACGGCTGGGCAGATTATGTGCAAATTTCGTGTGTGGTTAGGGACCCCTCAACCGCCACTTTTACACAACTCAGGGGTGGGTAACTCTGCACGTGCGTACGTGCACACCCCTATTATATATCTCAGGAACGACTGAGCCGATTGTGTTCAAATTTGGTGTGTGGTTAGGGACCTCTCAGCCCCCACTTTCCAACAAGTCAAAGGTGGGTGTCTCTGCACGTGCGCACGTGCGCACCTTTTTGTATCTCAGAAACTACTTGCCCGATCGAGTTGAAATTGCCCATACATTTCCTTCGCGCTCGCTCGTTCATCGCCAACTACGGCGCCTTACTGGTGGTATAAAAATGATGTTATTTAAATTTATTAATGAAATATAATTATTTCCTAATTCGAAGTTGGAAGTTTGGACAAATTAAAAAGCAAGTACATATACTTCTTTCGGAGTTCATGATGGGTGTTTCTTTCCACTACGAAACGCGACATATCTGGCGCTTTTGTATCAATCTGTTCAACGTCGAATACCAACAAATCACCGACACTAAATAGGTCGCCGTTGCGTACCCAAGTGAACTTCCGCTTTCATTGTCAGTTTTTTAATTGTTTGTTGATTTATTTGTATAAATTATTATTTTTCATGATATGCTAAAACATAGTGTTGTATACAGCCAGATAAAAAGCTATGCAAAACGCCTAATGTTGAAAACAAATAAACCAATTAAAAAAAATGAGGGTCGCAACCACTAACTAGGCCGTCGTAGCGTGCCCAAGTTAACTGCTAATTTGGTTACCTTATTTTTCAATATTTGTTGATTGTTAAGGATATTAGGGCACATAATCACAATAGACAGAGTACAAGACATATTTTCCATACAATTTTGTCAAAAAACAATACGAGACAAGCCCGGAATTCGAAATTCGTTACCAAGTACTTGCAAGTACGGGTCGTTATAAGAATGGATCGCCTATCAACTGTGACTTGAAATATCTCTCGGTAGGAATTATTATATGGAAAATGTGATAAATTTACAATATATTTTGGTCTCATCTATTGATTTCAAGTAATAACTCCATTTTTGTGGAAAAGGTGAATATTTCCCTTTAAGAACGTATAAATGCTAATTCCTAATGAACACACGTATATTTATGCACATATAGGCGCACCACAAACGTAGGAGGTAGATATGTATGCATATTGCATACAGATACACAGTTTTTATCGGTTGAAATGAAACGATGTGTGCAGAGTCGGAGGGAGAATGCGGGGGATATCCCTTATTAGCCGTGCCATTCTAAGCCTGCCGGATGTTCGCAGCAATGGATCGACCGCAATGCGTCCAACCCCGGCTGACCGGCTCGCTGCGGCTCACTGTAGCATTACACGTCCGCAACGCCGAGTCGCACTCCAGTGCCATTCCCGGGGTTCGGTAATCGGTAGTTGTGCAATGTGGATGGCACTCCTGCTCGTCACCAGTCAGCAGTGACAATGTGTCGAGCCGCTGGAATAACGCCGACAGTCGCCGCTGCGATAACGGTTATTTTTACCTCCCGCAGTAAAAACACCAGCGCGGCATCCCAGTTATTTCCTGTTTCCACAGGAACTTCGCCAAATAAGAATACGGCGGGGCGAGGACGAGAAAGACAAGCAGTGGACCCGGCCCCTCTGCCGGAGACGGTCCTCGCCAGGGGCGCAGCCAGGGGAGGGGGGCACAGGGGGCACGTGCCCCTCCCCCCCCCCCCATTGGGCCGAGCGGCCGAGGGGCTCAAAGCGGCCAAGCGAACGAGGGGTCCGGGGGTCCATTCGGCTTACCAGGCTTAAGAAAGACCTTGATCGGACTGAGAGGCCCTCAGTCGGCCCGAGGGAGCCCTCGGTCGGCCCGGGGGTGCCCTCGGTTGGCCTAATATGGCCCTAGGTTCAGTTCAGTTCAGTTCGTTTATTTTGCTAACAAAAGACATCAAATCAAACAGAACAATAATGGATTGGCGCAAAAGCAAAACCGCGTGTTAATACTTCACATGGTGCCAAAAGGAGTCAGTTGCCGCAAATTCTGTTGTACCAGGTACGAACCTATCTATCAGTCACATAGGTTCTGTTCAACGTGGGCCTGTCTGACGTTTTTTTTTGCGACCATTTAGGGCCCCTGCAAAATATAGTGGCCTAAATCCGAGGAGATACCTTTTCGTTTTTTTTAGGGGGGGGGGGGGGGGGGGGCTTTGCCGAGGGGGCCCCTGTGGATGCTGTGCCCCCCCCCCCCCCTCCCTGTCGAAGGTCTGGCTGCGCCCCTGGTCCCCGCTGCCGCCCTGTCTCGAGCAATTAGGCGCTGTGTCGGGGCCGCCGCCGGAGCCGCCATGCTCAAATGTGACGCTCGCCACCCCCTAATTTGCGCGGGAGGGGGCACCTGTCGGGGTACGGTGCACTGGGAAACCGCTACCGCCGCCGCCGCCGCCGCCGCCACCACCGCCGCCGCCGCCGCCGCCGCCGCCGCCGCCGCCGCCACCACCGCCGCCACCACCGCCACCGCCGCCGCCGCCACCGCCGCCACCACCGCCACCGCCACCGCTGCCGCCGGGTTACACAATCATTCGGCCTTGCTGTGTGGAGAGAGCTCGTCTGTCAAACGTCTGAGTCACTGGCGTTTGACCGACAGCCGATCTGGCCACTGTTGCCAGGCAGGCCTCCGGGGATTTCGACCCCGGCTGCTGCTAGTGACTTTTTGCGTGTGGTAGCGTCGTGAGTTTTAGCGCGTAGTAACGTCACTAGTTTGACCGCATGACCGCACTGTCTGACGTCCGTCCTTGACTGGTATATCCGCATTACTGGTCAGCGGGGCCGACTGAAAGGTCGCATTCTATCCATGTTCTTTCACCAGACCGCAAAAAAGACAGTCGTAAAAAACTCCGGTCAGCCTTTGTCGGACCTCTGGTGCATCATGATAGACGTAGCAAATCGAATTTCTACTCATTCGTGAGTTGTTCAAGAGGTATTTCTGCTCATTCGTGAGTTGTTCAAGAGGTATTTCTGCTCATTCGTGAGTTGTTCAAGAGGCATTTCTGCTCATTCGTGAGTTGTCCAAGAGGTATTTCTGCTCATTCGTGAGGTATTTCTCTAATAAGGTCAGCACGGAAAGGCTCAGATGCCGATCCAAACTGCTGCAGCACTCATTACATCGCGACACATAGTATTGCCTTAACTGGGGGCGACATTGCAAGTGCAACGTGCAACAAGCAATGTGTATCATGCATGTTCCATATTCATTATACAATGGTAGCATATCAATGCGTGCATCCTTTTACACTAATGTAATGGCTTGGACGATACTAGCCACAGATTAGTACCACATAAGTCCTCGTCTGGAATGCGCCGCAACCGGTCCATAAACCTGGGAGCCAGGGGCTCCGCCACAGGGGGGGGGACATGTCCCCCCAAACATTTTCTGATTTTAACATTACGCTTATGGGCGTTGCATGGAAATAATCGACTTCAGAATGCCTCCGTCCCCCCCAACTTTCGGAAGGTGGCGGCGCCCTTGCTGGGAGCGGCCTTCGTTTGTATCTACTGTTTCTCGAAATCACGACTCACGTCTCTTCCGCGGGCGTCCAACACACAGCCACCGGCTTGACACGCCAGCAAAACCAATCCTGCCGCTGAGCTGCAATCAAACCGTGCAACTGCCGGCCCGGTCACCGCCGTACCGTTGCAACCCCGGGCTGCGGAGTTCGTGTCCGATTGCACATTCGGCATACCGATCCCGATCCGATCGGTCCACATCATCTAATCCGCGAATTGATGGCGATGAGCGGCCCGATGTTGCGCCCCGCGCTGTCGATTCCGATTGCCTACCGGCCGTGCGCCGGCCCCGCTGTGCACGGTGCAGGTACTCCTGTGGCGTGATTCACTGTGCACAGAATCGTGTGTGCGTGCAGTGTGCACGGTCACAGGCAGGCGCGTCGCCACGAAATTTTGAGTGGGGGGGGGGACCATAAGTCGATATTTTCCAGTCAACAAATCAACATTATGGTACGCACTAGTGATGTCATTTTCATAAAATTCCTGCAACTTGGCCAAACCGATACCAATTTCATTGTAGCTATGCTGACCGAAAACCAAACCGATTTTTCTCAACCCGAAAATGACCGATTTTTGACCGACTTTCAATATTGGTGTAAGAGTTTGGCAAGCGTTACTTTGCATATGCAGGTGCATTTTTTAGGGAAAGAAATACCTCAATAATACTTAATAGTATTGATGATCAGAATCCAAATTAATTGCCTGACGTTCTTATTTCCCAGCTGGACACCTGCAGAACATGCCGAACTTCCTGCAAAAAAAGTGGCTGGTCTGATGCATATCGCTGACTTGCTTGATCGAAACATACCTAAAATTTGTTCTCTGACCAACCAATAACCGATTAGGTATTGAATTTGTTTGCTATACCAAAATGTTGGTTACCGAATGACATCACTAGTACGCACGCATTCAGAAGAGCCGACTCCATTTCCCTTCCTTCATTTTCATTCAACTATTTTAATGAGGCCCTCCCGGCCAGTGCAGCAGTGCCCCTCCGGCCAGTGACGGCGCCACTCCGGCCAGTGACGGCGCCACTCCGGTCAGCGACGGCGCCACTCCGGCCAGTGACGGCGCCACTCCGGTCAGTGACGGCGCCCCTCCGGCCAGTGACGGTGCCCCTCCGGCCAGTGACGGCGCCACTCCGGCCAGTGAGGACGCTCTCTCAATCAGTGACGGCGCCCTTCCGGCCAGTAACGGTGCCCCTCCGGCCAGTGACGGCGCCACTCCGGCCAGTGAGGACGCTCTCTCGGTCAGTGACGGCGCCACTCCGGCCAGTGACGACGCCACTCCGGTCAGTGACGGTGCCCTCCGGCCAGTGACAGCGCCACTCCGGCCAGTGACGGCGCCCCTCCGGCCAGTGACGGTGCCCCTCCGGCCAGTGACGGTGCCCCTCCGGCCAGTGACGGCGCCACTCCGGCCAGTGAGGACGCTCTCTCGGTCAGTGACGGCGCCCTTCCGGCCAGTGACGGCGCCCCTCCGGCCAGTGACGGCGCCACTCCGGCCAGTGAGGACGCTCTCCCGGCCGGTGACAGCACCGCTCCAGCCAGTGACGGCGCCCCTCCGTCCGTCCGTAGCCCTCCCCCCCCCCCTGCAAAATTGTCGGCAATATTGGTGGCGCCCCTGTCGATCGGGTGGCGCCCCTCAAGGCTGTATCAAGGATGTATCCAATTTGTGTCGTCCCAAAAATTCTGCCCCGCATCTTTTTGAGCGATGACAAAAATATTTTTTTCTTCAAATAATGTAGATTCTTAGCCTAAATACCTTAAAGGGAATGTTTCACCTTTGTATTGGTTTTGAAATGAGATAGCCATTATCTTTGGCCGTTATTGAAATGTTGGAAAAACTAAGGTCATTTTCCCCAAAACTTAACCGTTTTTAAGCAATTAAATTTATAGTTTGCAAAATGGGGTCTAGGCTAGTGCCGCCGCTGATTGGCTGACAGCGACTTTTTCAGCCAATCCCACTTTGTCAGCCAATCAGCGGCGGTCTATAGCTCAATAATGACGTCATCATCCCAAGTGTAAACACTGAATTTGTATAAAGTTAAGTGACTTTCGATAGAAAATTATCACCATCGGTTTCAGCTGCGTGTGCGTGTGCGTGTGCGTGTGCGTGTGCGTGTGCGTGTGCGTGTGCGTGTGCGTGTGCGTGTGTGTGCGTGTGCGTGTGCGTGTGCGTGTGCGTGTGCGTGTGCGTGTGCGTGTGCGTGTGCGTGTGCGTGTGCGTGTGCGTGTGTGTGTGTGTGTGCGTGTGTGTGTGTGTGTGTGTGTGTGTGTGTGTGTGTGTGTGTGTGTGTGTGTGTGTGTGTGTGTGTGTGTGTGTGTGTGTCATAATGAATTAATACGACGCTTATGACTTGTATCTCAGAAACAAACACAGCAATGAAGCCGTGGTGTTGGTAGTGGCGTCTTCTGGGCGCCGCCCACTTCGAGAGCTGGGAGCGGAATAGATGACTGATGCAGTAGTTTTACCAACACTCAGGCGTGTGTCAAATATAAACAAATAATGATCCTAAATTAATATTAAAATGCGGCGTACAGGTCTCCATTTGCTTGTTTGTTTGCTATTTTCTGTCACTTTCATCTAGCTTCTTAGAACATGCTCTTCCACTATTGAAGGAAAAAGGTGTTCGTGAAGTTCTCGAAACGGTCAAATATTCGCAGATCTAAAACCTGCTTCATATATGTTGCACACAGCTCTCAATCTTTGCAAGAGTTTGTGATGAAAGCAGTTAGGAAAGACTGCATAGCGTCAGTGCAATTTTTGCTAGTTATCTATATGCACAAAATGATAGAGAGACGCAGAAGAAGCGTTGCCACTTGTTGCATCCCTCTTCTGGCGTGCCTCGCCTCCCCTCGCTGGTCTGCTGCAGGTATAGTCAGGGTAAGCCTGGTCAGGGTAAGCCGGGTCAGGGTAAGCCGGGTCAGGGTAAGCCGGGTCCAGGGTGCTTATAATAATGGCCACCGAGCGTCACGCACGCACGTGTGACAAATTCGCCGCAAATGTGCACATGTGCGTGACGCAAGCGCAGGGACGCAGCCAGGGGGGGGGCAATCCCCCTCCCCCTTACGGGTCACAGGGGGCCCCGCCGAGATTGGCCCAGATACCATTTGCATTAGCTAAATGGCTTTCAAAAAGTCACAGAGGAGCCCTCAAACCAGGCAAGGATCACTCTGGTGCATGTCAAGGGCCCTCAGAGACACTGAAGGGCTTTCGAAGCCGGCCCAGGGGGCCTCTTGGGCATGTCCAGGGGCCCATTGAGCCCACCGATGAGCCCAAAAACACTGTCCAGGGGCCTTTCGAGCATGTCCAGGGGCCCCATTGAGCCCACTTAAGGGCGCAAAAACATGCCCAGGGATTTATAGAGCATGCCCTGGGCCAATTGAGCCCACTCAGGGCCCCCCAAAACCGGCCCAGGGGCCTCTAGAGCATGTCCACTTGTCGAGGGGAAATTGAGCCCACCTACGGCTTAACAAACCTGCCCAGTGGCCTCTCGAGCATGTTCATGGGCCCATTGAGTATGTTCAGGGCCTCTCGAGCCTGGCCAGGGGCCCATTATAGTATGTTGTGGGGCCTCTTGAACCTGCCCAGGGGCCCATTATAGTTTTCCAAGAGGCCCATCGAGTCTGTTCAGGGGCCTCTCGAACCTGCCCAAGGGCATTAGAGCCTGCCCAGAGGCCTCTCGAGCTTGGCCAGGGGCCCATTGAGTCTGTTCAGGGGCCTCTTGAACCTGCCCAGGGGCCTCTCGAGCTTGCCCAGGGGCCCAATGATTCAATTCAAGGGCCTCTTGAACCTGCCTAAGGGCCATTATAGTCTGTTCAGGGGCCTCTCGAGCTTTCCCAATGGTCCATTGATCCTGTTCAGGGGCCTCTCGAACCTGCCCAGGGGCTATTAGAGTCTGAGCAGGGGCCTCTCGGCTTGCCAAGGGGCCATTGAGTCTGTTCAGGGCCCTCTCGAGCTTATCCAGAGGGCCATTAAGTCTGTGAACGGGACCCTCGAGCCTGTCCAGGGGTTGCTAGCCTAGCCGTGGTCGGCGCAGTCATAATGAGCGGTAATGTGCTGTACTCTGACCCACCTGGTACAATGTTTTCTTGGGTTTAGAAATGGTAATTTGATAAGTCTGATGCGTTTTTGAATTCGGGGGGGGGGGGGGGGGGGCGGTGGTAGTACAAAACAATTTAACAATTTTCCTGTCAGGAGAGTGTGTGCTGCAATATTTGTCAGCCAGGGGCGTCGCCGACGGGAGGGTCGGGGGAGGTCTGGGCAAACTCCCCCACTTTTAGAAGGCGGGGAGGATGGGGGGGGGGTCGACCCCCCCCCCCCCCCCCACCACCTTTTGCGGGAAAAATTAACAATGTATCGTAAAAATTGCCTTTGCAGTGCAGTCAAAATCCAGCTATCTAGTGTTAAAAACTGGAAAATTTCGCGCCGCTTCGCGGCATGACAAGTTTCGCAATTGCTTATACAAATTTGGAAAATGGGGAAAAAATTCATTGAGTGTCTGGCAGAGGCTCTCCTTGGCGGGAATTGCTGGCCCCAGTGCCCATTCCCTTCATAAAATATTCACTTTTAAGTTTCAAGCAGGCTACTTGTTTAGCTAGTTTGCCGAGTTCCGAAAAAGGCGACGCGAACGCAAAGACGAGGAGATCGGCACCCGGAAGCTTCTCCAGCGGTGCACAATTTGCTGGACCGAAGAGCTAATAGTGGAAACAGGCCAGGATCATCTCATCAAGCCATCTCACCTCACGGTCTGGTTCCAATATTAACATTTCGTTTTCCAGGACCTAAAATTCACATTTTCACGCCGCCTCGCAGCGTCACATCGGTAGTCATCGTCATAACGAAGCCATAGTCATCATCATCGGTTCGTCGTAACGCTGAATTGAATGAATAGCATTTTTAACTTATTATCCGAGCTGCAAGACCCACCGCCTATATTTCTGGGTTTTATCAGGCAAAACCGTAAAAATTTCGCGCCGCTTCGCGGCGCTAACTAACAAGTACATAGCTACCTACTATAACATGAAAATCCACATAAAAAATGCTGCAAAGGCTTAAATACACGTATCAAAATGGGGGTACATTTTTCGTCATTTCAGCCGCCCCCACACTCAAAAGCCGACCCCCACCTGTTGTCAGCTAAGATATGTTTTATCTCCTGTACGTAACAATACAAATTAGTAATGCGCTCAGTACAATGCCTACTGAGGGTCCTGGTCCAATCCAGCTCATCAAAAGTAGACGAAGAAAAATTGTTAAAAAGGGGGCCTCACAAAATAAAGTGGCCGAAATCCGTAGAGTTTTTCATATCCAGGGGTATTTTTTTGGGGGTGGGGGCCTCTCCCAGGGGCTTGCCCCCCTTTCTGAAGGTCTGGCTGCGCCCCTGCGCAAGCGTGAGCCGGACCGAAATTACTATATTGCTGCCGCACAGGGGGGCGGCAAAAAAAGCAGGACGGCGAGGCACACAGTTATTCATATTGTGGGAATGACAAACGTATTAATATTTTGCAGTGCAAGGTATGATGTGCAATATGTTTACATAGTTCCTGAGTAACAATGTCAACAATTTCGTAAATCCAAATTGTCTTGAAATTTTTCACTGGCATTTTAAGTTATTATTTCTTCCTCAGTTTTAGCCACTGCTGAACGCATGATACAAGGTATCAGTAAATTACAACGTATAAGATACTCATACGTATTCGGTGAGTGAAATCCCTCTGGAACACTGAAAAAATAACTCGCACCCAATCTACACCAAACAGAAAATCACACCCAATCTATACCTGTTAATCACCACAAGTACACCTCTTTGACACCTGCAGTACACCACCGTTTACCTGCTAGGGGGTGTATTCTATTCCAATACACCTCCTGAACACCATAAGTAGCATACCTCAGTAACACTGCCAAAACACCATGGACGCCGTCGTCGAAACACCGAGCTTACACCCTGCCTTCATCATGACGTCACCACAAAGACATGTTTAAGAATATCATATGGAGGCCCCTGGGGCCCGGAAGGCCCCCAGTGAAATTAGCACCCCTCCCCCAGATTGGGAGGCTGGATCCGCCAGTGGTAATGGTGGTGTAAATGGGTTCTCATTATAGGCCACTCCATCATTACACCCAAAGGGTGTAAAAAGGGTGTAAAAATATTTTTAGAGTGAAGAGTGAATTATTCACACCAGCGTAAAGGTTTCAACGCAGTGCACGAAACGATGATTGATATTGAGAAAAAGGCAGCACATGTCCGATCAGAGCTGTTTCTTGTTTCGTTTAAAATGCGGGAATGGCACCTTTCATTTGCATTAATTTCGTAGAGGCATGGAGGATATTTCCGGTACATCGATCCGGATATTTCCGGTACATCTCAGTATCGATCCATTCTCATTCGCCAGATAGCCTTTACGCCGATCTGGGTTCGACAGACTTCCTTACATCAGCCTATGCCAGACGGTGCCTGGAGACGGTGCTGGATCGTTGTGCGGGCTGTGGGCGGCGGCGGCCGAGCTGCAGATGACATTGATATCAGGTGATGAGCTATGCGACTCGCTCGGGCCGCCCCGGCCGCGTCGGAACGGCCCTTTGTCCCGCGCCCAAATGCCACTCTCCGTACTCTCCGTATGCGTGCCTGCGTCTGCGGGCTGCAGCCGGCGGCAGTTTGGGCGCAGCGGCGGCGGTTCCGGCGCGGCGGTGGGCGTCGCTAATCAGGCTTAGCTGGCCGGGGTACCTGCCGCAGCTGGATGTGTTTATTACGTCTGCTGGCCGGATGGTCGGCAGAGTGGGCTCACGGCTCGTTACCGCTAAATGATGACACGGGCGCCGGCGTCAAGACGGAGGTCCATTTGCGACTAAATCGCGTGCAGGTGCGCGTGGGATAGTTATTTTGTAAGGCTCAGTAGTCAGTATGATATAATGAATACTATCAGAATGCGGCGTTATTGCCTGTGCCACATCCTGGCGCAATTACTGCAACGCATTTATTGGTGCTTTCACCAAGCAGACGATAAAATAAATTATGTAAGTGGCCTGCAAGCAGATTACCGCATTAGTAATGAATGGTAAGTGTCCTTACTCCTTACAATCTCACAAGCAACACATTTGTCCGCTCATAGCGGTTCGTTACGACCTTAAATCATTTTGATTCACCTTTTGAATGTCAGGTGCCTTAATCAGAAAGAAATATGACACACTTTTTGTTCGTTATTACTTTCCTTTTAACAGACTGTGATGTGGTTTCTGCAAGTACAGTGCATATATCAGCCCTGTGTGGGTGCATGGATAAGCTGCTTTTTTAGGTAGCGATTTCTCTTATATCAGTCCTCTGAGGTCGAATATATCAATGGGGAATCGAAATACACCCAAATGCAACGATTTATAGGTTAATAATCAGTTTACGTGTTTTCTTTAATTCTTTGTGCATTGCATATTTCTAATTCAGAGTGCCTTACCAAATGATAATACATTACAAACAGATTCCAAGTGACTATAAATGCTTAAAGTTTTAAGTAAAAGTACAAAAGCATGGTCTTACGATCTTAAAGACGATTTAACTAAGCAACATGTTAAGTTGTGTTCTCGAGATTCAAGAGGCTGGTAACAATGCATCGTTTCCAATGGTGGGCATTTTCCCTTTTCATACAAACTTTTAGTCTGGGAATAGGCGAAAATGAGTGACAGTGAAAAGATGTTTACAGAAAAGGTGAGCTTATCAGCATTCTTAAATACGAGTTTTTACTTTCCAGTAAGGGCAACTCTGAAGTTGGTATGCTGGGATCATTGCTTTGTATTTATGGTTGCAGGGCGGGTAAGATATTTTTCCGAAACAAAAATGGAATGCCATTAAACTGTTCAATTATACGCTATAAACCCAAACATTTCATTTCTGGAGGCTTATAGTCGCAACACTTATCCGTAACACAAAATAAGACGCCAGTACATCACGGTGTCCGTGCCGGGAACGATACCAGCGCCGCTGCCGACCCCGCTCTCCGGGTTATGGGACGTCCAACGACCGTGGCCACAATTTACAGACGTGTCGAACTCTGCTGCTGCTGCGGTGATGGTCTGATCAGTGATCCCTATCTGTCCCGCCGCCTACCGAGCCCTGTGGTCCGGCACCGCCGCCGGGCGCCGCCGGGCACCGCGGCAGCACCCTGATACACGGCCGTCTGCAGGCTCGGGAGAGGAGACGACTCCGAGACGGGTCGGAGACGGGTCGGAGACGGGTCGGAGACGGCCGGCGGCGACAGATAATGCACCACCGGCATGATATACACGGCTGCCTCCGAGAGATCGGCAGATTCCAGCAAAGGCATCCGAGGACGCGGGCTAGTTATTAGCTCAATTATGGACAGCGTTGGCCCGACTGACTAATTTTGTGGCGCTACCCGGCCCTATAAAGGTGTAACCTCGGCCGGATCGGGGCGCGCCGGACTTTTTACCCCCGGTTGTATACTGGGCACGGGCGCGTTCGGCGATTCACCGTGTGATTACCGGTGCCTACAGACGCACTTCTCAGAAATTTGACGGGGCGATCAGGTGCGAGATGCGTTCCCTTTTCTCCCATATAACACTGGAGAGGTCATCAGACATGTGCAACGTATGATTAGACCGGGCGGCAGACGCATTTCTGGGAAACCGATGGAGGTCAGCTGTCGGGGCGAGGCCTGTTACCAAGCTCATGTAACGTCCATAGAGATGTATTGATCAGATCCAGCTGTGTTATCACTTGTGCCATATATTTACCAAATGCATACTACTCAGGCGCATTTTATGAAGATGAAATGAAATATGAGTAGTAGAAAATATGCTCTGGAAACAATTGAAGCATGCTCGAACTATTATCGACACCCTTAGAATGCAATCAGTTTGGGTGTTTTCCTCGAATAATAAGCGCTATATTGCGTCAGCATTTGAAAAAAGTGTTTCAATAAAGAACACTGCGAAGTACCGGTATGAATGAGTTAAACTTGTAAGACTTAGGAGTAAGGAAGTGTGTACTTCAGAACAGTTAAGCAAAACTATAAGAATGCAATAATATCCAAGGCTTCCCTCCCCTGTGCGAGTCAATCTGCCGCATCTTCCTTCTCATGTTTATACTTCAGATGAAGCATAAAACCAGCAATTACTTGTGGCCTTAATTCGACTAAATGCCGCTTATCTGGGAAAATGACGGCAGATTTCAAGTCCAAGCACCCGTGTAAATCTGTGTGACGGCCGTGCTCTTGGAAACTATGTAACGTTTTCTAAATTTACTTGCATAAATGCTCCGTTCTTCCAGTTTTCTCCCATTAGCGAGTTTTTATTAGTATATAAGTGACCTACTCTGGGCGGTTAGCAAAGCACGACTACACCATCAAGTAGTACGGGATAGAGCTTTCGCAACGTTGGTGCAACAAACTCCTAGTACGGCCGTTCTACTGATTCCCTGTAATTCCGGTCTGCGTCAACGGAAGGCTTCACTGTTCGTGATTCTGAGGAAGAAACCGAAAGAATCGGGGAAACACAATGCCACCAGTGTTTCTTGAGACGAGCTTATGATATGCGTTAATGCACGGCAGTTTAACGTTTCACTGATGCGTCAGGTAGGATGGGCGTGAGACATGACTCACAGTAACTCTGAGGCAGGATAGGCGTGAGACATGACTCACAGCAACTCTGAGGCAGGATAGGCGTGAGACATGACTCACAGTAACTCTGAGGCAGGATAGGCGTGAGACATGACTCACAGTAACTCTGAGGCAGGATAGGCGTGAGACATGACTCACAGCAACTCTGAGGCAGGATAGGCGTGAGACATGACTCACAGTAACTCTGAGCCAGGATAGGCGTGAGACATGACTCACAGTAACTCTGAGGTAGGATAGGCGTGAGACATGACTCACAGTAACTCTGAGGTAGGATAGGCGTGAGACATGACTCACAGTAACTCTGAGGCAGGATAGGCGTGAGACATGACTCACAGTAACTCTGAGGTAGGATAGGCGTGAGACATGACTCACAGTAACTCTGAGGCAGGATAGGCGTGAGACATGACTCACAGTAACTCTGAGGCAGGATAGGCGTGATACATGACTCACAGTAACTCTGAGGTAGGATAGGCGTGAGACATGACTCACAGTAACTCTGAGGTAGGATAGGCGTGAGACATGACTCACAGTAACTCTGAGGTAGGATAGGCGTGAGACATGACTCACAGTAACTCTGAGGTAAGATAGGCGTGAGACATGACTCACAGTAACTCTGAGGCAGGATAGGCGTGAGACATGACTCACAGTAACTCTGAGGCAGGATAGGCGTGAGACATGACTCACAGTAACTCTGAGGCAGGATAGGCGTGAGACATGACTCACAGTAACTCTGAGGCAGGATAGGCGTGAGACATGACTCACAGTAACTCTGAGGCAGGATAGGCGTGATACATGACTCACAGTAACTCTGAGGTAGGATAGGCGTGAGACATGACTCACAGTAACTCTGAGCCAGGATAGGCGTGAGACATGACTCACAGTAACTCTGAGCCAGGATAGGCGTGAGACATGACTCACAGTAACTCTGAGGTAGGATAGGCGTGAGACATGACTCACAGTAACTCTGAGGTAGGATAGGCGTGAGACATGACTCACAGTAACTCTGAGCCAGGATAGGCGTGAGACATGACTCACAGTAACTCTAAGGCAGGATAGGCGTGAGACATGACTCACAGTAACTCTGAGGCAGGATAGGCGTGAGACATGACTCACAGTAACTCTGAGGCAGGATAGGCGTGAGACATGACTCACAGTAACTCTGAGGCAGGATAGGCGTGAGACATGACTCACAGTAACTCTGAGGTAGGATAGGCGTGAGACATGACTCACAGTAACTCTGAGGAAGGATAGGCGTGAGACAGGACTCACAGTAACTCTGAGGTAGGATAGGCGTGAGACATGACTCACAGTAACTCTGAGGCAGGATAGGCGTGAGACATGACTCACAGTAACTCTGAGGCAGGATAGGCGTGAGACATGACTCACAGTAACTCTGAGGTAGGATAGGCGTGAGACATGACTCACAGTAACTCTGAGGCAGGATAGGCGTGAGACATGACTCACAGTAACTCTGAGGCAGAATAGGCGTTAGACAGGACTCACAGTAACTCTGAGGCAGGATAGGCGTGAGACATGACTCACAGTAACTCTGAGGTAGGATAGGCGTGAGACATGACTCACAGTAACTCTGAGGCAGGATAGGCGTGAGACAGAACTCACAGTAACTCTGAGGTAGGATAGGCGTGAGACATGACTCACAGTAACTCTGAGGCAGGATAGGCGTGAGGCATGACTCACAGTAACTCTGAGGCAGGATAGGCGTGAGACATGACTCACAGTAACTCTGAGGAAGGACAGGCGTGAGACATGACTCACAGTAACTCTGACCCGTCAAGCTCCGTCCAACATCAAATTTGCGGGATGAAAACCAGAAGGACGGCGCTTTCCAGTCTTCATTGACAGTGTTTCCGCTCAAGACATGTGCAGTGATCCGGTATCACCCATTCACCTTTCTAGACGCCCTGCTCTCGTGTTTGCAAACGTGCATGATTCAATAGGCATGCCAATTGGTGCATGGTGCAGCGGCTGCAGTGATGCCTGTGCACTAGGTGGCCAGACGGCCAGACTGAGAATGACGCGGCTGAGCCGGAGAAGAAAGACTGAGCTGTTGAGGAGGAAGATGCAGGCCGAAGGGGGGGGGGGGGTCAGGTCGGGTCGGGAGAGGAGATTGAATACACACAGTGGTCGGCTAACGAGTCAATCCATCACTGGCAGTCTGAGGCGGTCTGAGGCGGTCTGAGCGAGCGAGGAATCACAGGGTGCAGTGGCTGCCCCCGCCGCCGCCCCCGCCGGCGCCCCCGCCGCCGCCCCCGCCCCCGCCCCCGCCCCCGCCCCCGCCCCCGCCCCCGCCCCGCCCCCGCCCCCGCCCCCGCCCCCGCCCCCGCCCCTGCCCCCGCCCTCGCCCCCGCCCCCGTCCCCGCCCGGCAGCTGCTCGCTCGGCGGGGCGTCTGCAGCTGATACATGTGTGGCCTATGGTGGGTGGCGGCGGGGGCGGAGGCGGGGGCGGTGGCGGTGGCGGTGGCGGTGGCGGCGGCAGGGGTGGTGGTGGCGGCGGCGGTAGCGGGGGTGGTGGCGGCGGCGGTGGCGGTGGCGGTGGCGGTGGCGGTGGCGGTGGCGGTGGCGGTGGCGGTGGCGATGGCGATGGCGGTGGCGGTGGCGGGGGCGGTGGCGGGGGCGGTGGCGGTGCCTGGGGCGGTGGCGGTGGCGGGGGCGGTGGCGGCGGCGGTGGCGGGGTGGTGGCGGGGGCGGTGGCGGCGGCAGGGGCGGTGGCGGCGGTAGGGGCGGTGGCGGCGACAGGGGCGGGGGCGGTGGCGGCGGCGGTGGCGGGGGTGGTGGCGGGGGCGGTGGCGGCGGCAGGGGCGGTGGCGGCGGCAGGGGCGGTGGCGGCGACAGGGGCGGTGGCGGTGGCGGTGGCGGTGGCGGTGGCGGTGGCGGTGGCGGTGGCGGTGGCGGTGGCAGTGGCGGTGGCGGTGGCGGGGGCGGTGGCGGGGTGGTGGCGGCGGCAGGGGTGGTGGTGGTGGCGGTGGCGGCGGCAGGGGCGGCGGTGGCGGTGGCGGCGGGAGATCAATGTATGCAGTGTGATGAGCTGCGACTATGCCAGCCACTGGGTTCCGTATCTGGGTTCCGCTGGGTTCCACTGGGTTCCGTATCTGGGTTCCGCTGGGTTCCACTGGGTTCCGTATAGCGGTCCCACAGCGTGTCGTTGCCGGATGGTGGGGGGAGTGGTTTCCTTACGCTATATTGAAACGTAACTTTCAATTTTATGACTTTGCTTTCTGCATCTCCATTTCAAAGTTTAAATGGCATAGCTTTGCACGACACAATCCATTCAGTTTAAGTAATCGGCTTTGCGGATGTTTGTGCTTCAATGATTACATGTTTCCAACCTCTCAGAGTACGAGAGTTGCTATCCAATAACTAATTTCACTAGCACTCATTCAATATTCAGTTTACATAGTCGAACCTAACATACAATATACTTACTTACGGTAAGTATATTGTATCACTATAGTAAAAGCATCTGCCGATTCAGTGCTGTTCACCAAACAGCGTTCTTACGCTATGCTTGCAATGCAAGAATAGTGTACGGACGCTGCTTGGGGAACAGCACTGAATCGGCAGATGCTTTTACTTTTACGATGTTTTTCATTTGTTTATGTCTTTCCACACGCTGTTGAGCTAACTTGACGTGCAACGCCTTCCTGGTTTAAATAAACAATGTATGCATTCAGTTAATTGCAGGGCATTCATGACCTTATGCGCTAAGTGGGCTGCCTCTTTAAGGATGCGAAGGGATCATTTTCGATCAGCGGCCATCGGCAGGGCCTGCCCTGGCAGCAGTCATGTGAACCCATCGCTTACCGCCGTCACGCCTCCTGCATGACCTGCATGAACTTCAATGCCTCGGTGGTGCAGAGCGACCAACTCGTGCACGATAAACGTCACGGCGCTGCACTAGTGCAATACATCGCCATGCAATGGGCGGCAGACACAACAGGCTTTCTCAGCAGTCTGGGTGTCTGGCTAGCCGTGTGTGAAGTCTCGGCACCCCACAATTGGCCAGCCAGGATACCGCGCCGGCCGCTTATGGATTCCACGGAGCGATTCGACTTTTTATGACCAATGTGGGAGTTGTGTGATATAGACCACTTTTAGGGCCTGGAAACTCGTCGTAAGCGCAAACGGCGTGGGGTAGTCACACCCCCGCCGACGCTGTCAGAGCTCATTGGTATTAAATGAGAATTAACTGACTGAGCCATGAAACCATGACGAACTTTGACAAGTGCCATAAATCAGACTTTATCTACAAAGATATCGTTACCAGACGGCAAGGCTGCACGGTTAATTCCGTGGGAAATAATTGCCATTCCATGTCTTAGTCCGTCAGTCATGACATTGCCAGACGCTCAGACCGCAGACGTATTGAGCGTCATACAGATAATACGTACAGCTTAGTCTTCCATCATACACCGTACAGGCGTACACCGTAATGGGTTCTTTCGGCATTGGCGCTGCAGTCTGTTCGTATTTGGTGCAGCACTCAGGCCGGCTTCCGCTCCCGTTCCGTTCCCGTTCCGTTCCGTTCCGTTCCCGTTCCGTTCCCGTTCCGTTCCCGTTCCGTTCCCGTTCCGTTCCCGTTCCGTTCCCGTTCCGTTCCGTTCCCGTTCTGTCCTATCACGCAGTGAAGTAGGAACGTCACAAAAAGTGTGTGTGTGTGTGTGTGGGGGGGGGGGGGGCAGTGAAACTTTGATCTCGTCTTGAGAGAAGCCCAACACCCCTATGCACAATTTCTTTGCAGATTTGGGCTCTTCTCGCGAACCTTTTGGCGAACCTTTTGCCATACAAAAATCACCACCAAGCAAAATAAAAAAGCAACAAAAATGACCGAAAAGTGATGGGGGCTTGGCATCTCTGGCCCCCCTATTGCTATACCTATGCTATCACGTTCGTTCCTCTCGATCCGTCTGCAGACCGGGAGGCCGTATGAACAGCCCGGTCTGATTCGTCTCCGGGGCCACCAGCTGCTCCGCTCGCCTCTGGCCTGCTCTGGCCGAGCTGGGCGGGGCGGGAAGGCTGCAGCAGCGGCCGCGGCACTGTCGGCTTAAGCATACTGTCGTGACCTGCAAATATGCTCACTGACCTCATACGAGCGGGGGCGGGAGCGGGGGCGGCGCGGGCGGTGCAGGTAACGGAGAGAGGGAGGGAGGTGACCGGCCCGGATTGTATCGCGATTGGCCGATTGGTGATCTGGACGTGTGTTGGCCCAACTGGCGGGTGGTGGCCTGGTGTGGTGCTGGAGAATTGGATGGTAGGAAACCTGTAATCCTTCAACCACAAACATCCGCAAAGCCGTTTACTTAAACTAAATGGATTGTGTCGTGGAAAGTTACGCAATTTAAACTTCGAAATGGAGTTGCAGAAAGCAAACTCATCAAATGGGAAGTTATCCGCAGCTACATGTTGTTATTTGCATGCAATCGTCACGTATTATCGGGACTGCCGGCGTTCTGACTTAACCGCTCGGTGCGATGCGATTTTCTTGTACCACAACAATATCGCTTGTTTCACGATTCAGCCCAATGTAACATTACGCGCCAATGTAACATTACGCGCCAATGTAACATTACGCGCCCTTCGCAGTCGTGAGTCTGTTGGCTAGTTTTCTTTTGTCCCAGCGGAGCGGTACTTTTTACCGAAAATGCTACCATATGCGGCCGTCTACTAAACTTCCCCAAACGTACCACACGGAAAACATCTCGGCCATAATGAAAAGCGCAGATGAAAACAGCTCGTGGCGGCGGGCGGGCGCGTGAAAACAGCAGTAAACCACGTACATGTCCCGCGGCCGTAGCAGAGGCGCCAGAGCAGATGTGTCGGTGTGGAACGACATCAGCTCGCCGGGCGACGTCTCCCCGCAGGATGCCAAGCGGCGGGCAGTCCAGGCAGGGAATCCTATCAGGAACGCGTTCACACAACTGCGGGTTTGCGCGGGTTTTTCGTGAGTGATTAGGGCAGGGTCACGCGCCATTCCGTTGAGGTAGTCACCGCTGTCCCGTTGAGGTGGTCACCGCCGTCCCGTTGAGGTGGTCACAGCTGTCCCGTTGAGGTGGTCACAGCTGTCCCGTTGAGGTAGTCACAGCTGTCCCGTTGAGGTGGTCACAGCTGTCCCGTTGAGGTGGTCACCGCTGTCCCGTTGAGGTAGTCACCGCTGTCCCGTTGAGGTGGTCACCGCTGTCCCGTTGAGGTGGTCACCGCTGTCCCGTTGAGGTGGTCACCGCCGTCCCGTTGAGGTGGTCACCGCTGTCCCGTTGAGGTAGTCACCGCTGTCCCGTTGAGGTGGTCACCGCTGTCCCGTTGAGGTAGTCACCGCTGTCCCGTTGAGGTAGTCACCGGTCTTGATTTCGTCTTGTTCCGCCCATTGCTTATTGGATGGCTTGGGCAGGCAGAGAGAACGGGAGGAGGGTTGTCCCACTCCCTCTACCCTCCCTGTCCGAAGAGGACTGGAAGAAGTCTGTCTCCCTCCCTCCCTCCCCTCCGTATTAAGACACCCTCCCTCCCCTCCGTATTAAGACTCCCTCCCTCCCCTCCGTATTAAGACTCCCTCCCTCCCCTCCGTATTAAGACTCCCTCCCTCCCCTCCGTATTAGGACTCCCTCCCCTCCGTATTAAGACTCCCTCCCCTCCGTATTAAGGCTCCCTCCCCCTCCCTTTTAAGACTCCCTCCCTCCCCTCCGTATTAAGACTCCCTCCCTCCCCTCCGTATTAAGACTCCCTCCCTCCCCTCCGTATTAAGACTCCCTCCCTCCCCTCCGTATTAAGGCTCCCTCCGCCCCCCCCCCTCCGTATTAAGACTCCCTCCCTCCCCTCCGTATTAAGACTCCCTCCCTCCCCTCCGTATTAAGACTCCCTCCCTCCCCTCCGTATTAAGACTCCCTCCCTCCCCTCCGCATTAAGACTCCCTCCCCTCCGTATTAAGACTCCCTCCCTCCCCTCCGTATTAAGACTCACTCCCTCCCCTCCGTATTAAGACTCCCTCCCTCCCCTCCGTATTAAGACTCCCTCCCTCCCCTCCGTATTAAGACTCCCTCCCTCCCCTCCGTATTAAGACTCCCTCCCTCCCCTCCGTATTAAGACTCCCTCCCTCCCCTCCGTATTAAGACTCCCTCCCTCCCCTCCGTATTAAGACTCCCTCCCTCCCCTCCGTATTAAGACTCCCTCCCTCCCCTCCGTATTAAGAGCACCGCCGCCGCCAGTGCGTGTGTGCCGAACCACGCCGTGTGTCATCAGACCACGCCGTGCGTGCCGGACCACGCCGTGTGTGCCGGACCACGCCGTGTGTGCCGGATCACGCCGTGTGTCATCAGACCACCCCGTGTGTGCCGGACCACGCCGTGTGGTCCGGACCACGCCGTGTGTGCCGGACCACGCCGTGTGTCATCAGACCACGCCGTGTGTGCCGGACCACGCCCCACGCAACATCAGTCCGTGACTGTTCGGCAGCCTTAGCGAGTCAATTAAACCTCTGTCATAAAGCCTCTGCCGATTAAACGACACGGAGGCGAGGCGTGACCCGTCTCCGTCTCTCCGAACCTGCAACTCACACCGTGGCGGCTGCAGCCCCACCGCGCCGACCGGCCAGGCCGACTCGTGTCACCGCGCCGCCTCGTGTCCCGCGAAACCGCGCGGAAAAGCCCACGGTCGGCGGACGTGGCTGGAGGCTGCGTCACGGTCGACGGACGTGGTTGGAGCCTGCGTCACGGTCGGCAGACGTGGCTGGAGCCTGCGTCACGGTCGGCGGACGTGGCTGGAGCCTGCGTCATGGTCGGCGGACGTGGCTGGAGCCTGCGTCATGGTCGACGGACGTGGCTGAAGCCTGCGTCACGGTCGGCAGACGTGGCTGGAGCCTGCGTCACGGTCGACGGACGTGGCTGGAGCCTGCGTCACGGTCGGCGGACGTGGCTGGAGCCCACGTCACGGTCGACGGACGTGGCTGGAGCCTGCGTCACGGTCGACGGACGTGGCTGGAGCCCGCGTCACGGTCGACGGACGTGGCTGGAGCCCGCGTCACGGTCGACGGACGTGGCTGGAGCCTGCGCCACGGTCGGCTCAGCATTGCTCGGCTCAATGAAACCCTAAGGCTGCTGCAGGTGATCAGCTCTGCCACTCAGCTCTGTATGCTCAGCTCTGTCTACTCAGCTCTGTCTGCTCATCTCTGTCTACTCAGCTCTGTCTACTCATCTCTGTCTGCTCAGCTCTGTCTACTCAGCTCTGTCTACTCAGCTCTGTCTACTCAGCTCTGTCTACTCAGCTATGTCTACTCATCTCTGTCTGCTCAGCTCTGTCTACTCAGCTCTGTCTACTCAGCTCTGTCTGATCAGCTTTGTCTGATCAGCTCTGTCTACTCAGCTCTGTCTACTCAGCTCTGTCTACCCAGCTCTGTCTACTCAGCTCTGTCTACTCAGCTCTGTCTGCTTAGCTCTGTCTGCTCATCTCTGTCTACTCAGCTCTGTCTACTCATCTCTGTCTGCTCAGCTCTGTCTACTCAGCTCTGTCTACTCAGCTCTGTCTACTCAGCTCTGTCTACTCAGCTCTGTCTACTCAGCTCTGTCTACTCATCTCTGTCTGCTCAGCTCTGTCTACTCAGCTCTGTCTACTCAGCTCTGTCTGATCAGCTTTGTCTGATCAGCTCTGTCTACTCAGCTCTGTCTACTCAGCTCTGTCTACTCAGCTCTGTCTACTCAGCTCTGTCTGCTCAGCTCTGTCTGCTCATCTCTGTCTACTCAGCTCTGTCTACTCATCTCTGTCTGCTCAGCTCTGTCTACTCAGCTCTGTCTACTCAGCTCTGTCTACTCAGCTCTGTCTACTCAGCTCTGTCTACTCATCTCTGTCTGCTCAGCTCTGTCTACTCAGCTCTGTCTACTCAGCTCTGTCTACTCAGCTCTGTCTGCTCAGCTCTGTCTACTCAGCTCTGTCTACTCAGCTCTGTCTACTCAGCTCTGTCTACTCAGCTATGTCTACTCTCTCAGCTGCAGGATGCCATCCGTTCAGGACGGATGAGTCCATTGTCACCAATCGGAGCAGATCATTGTACACCGTTACCAGGCTGTGAAGGTGTTTGTACTACAAAAGGAACGCTGGCAAACGAACCTGGTAGTCGATGAGCAGTTCTACTTGCTTGCCGCAAACATACCGCTGCAAGTTATTTCAAGGGCCTCGAAAGTATAATACCGCAACCTGTCGATGATAAATAGTAAAAGGGGCAATGAGTTTCATTTGTAGTAGGCATCTTCGATTTTTACATGTGCGACTTTTCGCCGGCCAGGTCACCGGTACAAAACGGGACGGCCTGGTTCGGCCGGGTCTGAGCCAGCCCACGGTGTCCGCCCGGGTCCTGCCGCTGGCAGACCCAGTCGGACCGACTCGTCCAGACACCACCCAGTAATGAACGGGTGCTTACTGACAGACGGGTCACACGGCCGCGCCGTTCAGATGGATCACACGGCCGCGCCGTTCAGATGGATCACACGGCCGCGCCGTTCAGATGGATCACACGGTCACCCGTTCGCTGCTGGGCCGCGCCGTCGCTTGAGCTCGTGCGAGTCCGGTATATGACCTGAGAGTGGGTCAGAGACGGTGATGACGGAAGCGACAGCCCTGCACAGCAGGTGCAGCAGCAGCATGTCGTCCCTCGTGGCACGGCATTGGTGGCTTTATCGGCGATATTCTATGTGCGCCATCAGAGACGTAACTTTTTGAAAATCATTCGGGTTGCACTTAGTTGTTAAGATCCCATTTGTAACACATCGCGTCATAGGCGTAATGTTAAATTCCCAAATTATTGGGGTTGTAGCTACAACCCCAATTTACATTAAAGTTCCACCCATGTGCGTCATGGTCTGTTCCATGGTGCAGTTCGTGAAATATCTCTCGTATCTCTCGTTCGTAAATATATCGTATCTCTCGTTCCATGGTCTGTTCCATGGTGCGTTCCGCGTGACGGCGTAGCAATATTTTGACCGGTCATATCGAAAACGGATTTCGTGATTTGAAAACTGAAATCGATTTGAAAACTGTTGCTTGAAATATGTCTTATTTTGTGGACCATCGTTCATGGATTTCGTTAATTATTCCGAGTAGGTTCCTATTTGGTCTATATAACTTAAGACTGATTTGTATTTCCCAAGTCTGATTGATATCAGTGTAAATTAGTTGAATAATTCAGTGTCGGCTGCTCCGCGCAGTATATCAGACATTTATATCTGATGTATATCGAACACCAGCACACCGTGTGTCATCGGAGGCCTGTTTATTTCAGATTCAGATCGAGATATCAGGGCTCCCTGATTGCGATGGAATGCCAGGTTAATAGATGACGCCACACCTGAAGCTCGGCATCTGCGGCCAGCCGGGCCTTGGTCAGCTGTCCTTAGGTAGATATATTAGGTCGGTCTATCGAACGAGACCTCTATAATCTGTCCATAGTCATATCGTTATGCAGTACAAATTACAGATCAGCCCTTCACACCTGGCTGCCCCTTCGTACCAATTGAGACAGCACAGCAGGCTTTCCCACCTGGCCACTTCGTGCCATATCACCGCAGATATTAGACCAGGTCTTCTCACCTGCCCACCCCTTTTCACCACCGCAGACATCACAGCGGGTCTGCCCACCCGGCTGTCCTGTCGCACCAGTCAGCACCGCACCGCCCGACACGAGTCACCGCCTTCTCTATCTCGGTGTCTGGCAGGACATGGAGTGGCCTGCAGTCTGGCCCTGCACAGCTGGTCTGGCACACGTCGTGCTGAGTGCTGGTGGAGCACGTGTCGCAGCTGCTTCACCTGCTGTCCCGCACCCCTACTCTTCGGACGGAGGGTTCAGCGATGACAGGATAATTACAGGGCAATAGTAATACACCTGGTACTAACAGATCTACACACATTAATATCTGACAAGTCATGAATGTGGAAACAAGATCTGGGCATTGTCTCTCCACTTCGTGCCATCACACAGTAACAAGTATTGAACCGGTGCGTTTCTGTAATATATTGACACATTATTTCAGATAAAGGAAGCACCATATGACACAGTACATGTGGAACATATTGGCAGCTTTTGTTTAGTTTAGTTTAGTTTAGCTTATTACCTTATCACCAACGGGGTTCGCACCCAATGACAGGTGAAGTCACCAGTTTTAAAACAAATTTATTGCTCTGTGCCGTTATTTAACACCGCCCGAGACAGTAGCGGGGGAAGAACGAGATTGTGGAGGCCATTAGCCTCCTTTCAGATTTTCACCAGCATTACAAAGGCGATAGAGACTGACCCTCTGACACTAGTGGTAAGCCTCTATCAGACATACGTGTTAGCACTCAATTTGGGGCAAAGAGCAGGTTTGCGCGGAGCGAATCCACGGCGACAGCGACAGGGATCACTCGACTTGAACCGGTCCCGGTGTCGGCTGCGCCAGCCGCGGGCAGTTTCCGGCGTCAGCGGCGACCCGCGAGGCGTCATTGCAGGTCACCGGAGCGGCGATGACGCCCGGTGTGTGGGCAGTTTGTGCCGGCGGCCGTGTGTCCGGCTCTGAGCTATGAGGTCCGCACTGCGCCGCCCTCCGACGCCGCCCGCTCTGTCAGCCGCTGACCGAGGCCGCCAGCTCAGACTGACCCAGAGCAATCGTCAGCTGTCCGGCCTGGTACTGCTGCAGCCCGGCCTGCTACTGCTGCAGCCCGGCCTGCTACTGCTGCAGCCCGGCCTGCTACTGCTGCAGTCCGGCCTGCTACTGCTGCAGCCCGGCTCCTACTGCTGCAGCCCGGCCTCCTACTGCTGCAGCCCGGCCTGCTACTGCTGCAGCCCGGCCTGCTACTGCTGCAGCCCGGCCTGCTACTGCTGCAGCCCGGCCTCCTACTGCTGCAGCCCGGCCTGCTACTGCTGCAGCCCGGCCTGCTACTGCTGCAGCCCGGCCTCCTACTGCTGCAGCCCGGCCTGCTACTGCTGCAGCCCGGCCTCCTACTGCTGCAGCCCCGCCTGCTACTGCTGCAGTCCGGCCTGCTACTGCTGCAGCCCGGCCTGCTACTGCTGCAGCCCGGCCTCCTACTGCTGCAGCCCCGCCTGCTACTGCTGCAGTCCGGCCTGCTACTGATGCAGCCCCGCCTCCTACTGCTACAGCCCCGCCTCCTACTGCTGCAGCCCGGCCTGCTACTGCTGCAGTCCGGCCTGCTACTGCTGCAGCCCGGCCTGCTACTGCTGCAGTCCGGCCTGCTACTGCTGCAGTCCGGCCTGCTACTGCTGCAGCCCCGCCTCTGGGCAGCTGAGAAGGGAACTTAGGTGTCCACGGAGACACCGGAAATCATGTGATAAAAGGCTAGCCATTGCATTTGTAGTGTCACAGATAACGTTAAACTGTTAGTACATTCCCATGTTCGACAAGAGTAATGGTTATTGGTTATATCTGCGAACTGGTGAACTTTAGTTCTTTGCCATCACTAATGCATGCTTCAATGGATCCAATGCAAGTTAATTTATTGACGTCTCTTATACTGCGCAAGGTGGGTGTCCCATTGCATTTAAGCTGTTGGATAGATCAATATCTATCAGAGATAAGTAACTCTTCAGCTCGATTTTGTCAATGTTCAGTTACTTAGTTAATTGTATTTCGTTGCAAGTATGTGTTATATGAATTATACATATCGTCCGACCTTATATTTCACTATATACACCGACAGAATGCAAGCAACTGAAACTATGTGCTGCGGGTAGAAAGGCAGAAGGCTGCTGGGCATAATTAAATGCTTTCGAATCCGTCCCATTTTCTTCTTCTTTTCGTTCGGTTTCTTTCCTCTTCTTTTGTTGTTCCACTTTCACATTTTCACATCTCCATACAAAACCTTTGTATTATATTTCGCTAGCCACTACCACATTGTCCTGACACTTTGTTGTTCTAATATAAGCAAATATAATCCAAACTGAGTGATTATGAGGACATTGACAGGTGCTTAAAAACAAAATGCAACCAATTCCCAGCTCACTCGCTCCAAACAGCGCAATGGTCTGGAACTCTCTGGTAAGTGAGTGGGACATTCCAAACAGTGGTAGTAAACAGCCTTATCGATGCATGCGCTAACTGACATGTAACTCCCATCACGAGCCAACTAATGCCGACGACAAATACGGCCTCATCGGCGCCCGCCCTCCGCTAAATGCTCGGTGCAGGGATTCCCGACCTCGCAAAAGCGTTCCATTATTCATGGAGCATACACTCTGGCGGTGATTAGCATTTTCAAAGTCAATGTCGCCGATCAATGGCATGGCGGGTCCGGCCCGAGTG
>JAXIVJ010010927.1:5000-45448 GCA_036785665.1 Chirona hameri | reverse complement strand
ATTTAAAGGGTATGTTTGAGTTCAATAGGGAAAATCGAGGTAGAGGTCATCAGCATAAACTCATTATGAAACAAAGTAGGACTAGGCTACGACAGTCATTTTTCAGTAGAAGGGTTGTAGGACATTGGAATATGCTACCAGGGGATGTCGCTGATGCAGTGACACTTGCTTCCTTCAAAATTAGATTAGATAAATACTTTACAGAGAAGGGATTAGTTCATAAATACTCGTGGGATTAGCCTTCTTTTATGCAGGTAGAGTAAGGTGATTTGAAGGGGAGAGACTGGTGGAGGGGGGGGATGGGGGGGTGCAACCTCGGATGGGCCCAAGAGGCTCTTTGTTGCACTTTTCTTTTATTTATTTATGTCTTTACACACACACACACACACACACACACACACACACACACACACACACACACACACACACACACACACCACACACACACACACACACACACACACACACACACACACACACACACACACACACACACACACACACACACACACACACACACACACACACACACACACACACACACACACACACACACACACACACACCACACACACACACACACACACACACACACACACACACACACACACACACACACACACACACACACACACACACACACACACACACACACACACACACACACACACACACACACACACACACACACACACACACACACACACACACACACACACACACACACACACACACACACACACACACACACACACACACACACACACACACACACACACACACACACACACACACACACACACACACACACACACACACACACACACACACACACACACACACACACACACACACACACACACACACACACACACACACACACACACACACACACACACACACACACACACACACACACACACACACACACACACACACACACACACACACACACACACACACACACACACACACACACACACACACACACACACACACACACACACACACACACACACACACACACACACACACACACACACACACACACACACACACACACACACACACACACACACACACACACACACACACACACACACACACACACACACACACACACACACACACACACACACACACACACACACACACACACACACACACACACACACACACACACACACACACACACACACACACACACACACACACACACACACACACACACACACACACACACACACACACACACACACACACACACACACACACACACACACACACACACACACACACACACACACACACACACACACACACACACACACACACACACACACACACACACACACACACACACACACACACACACACACACACACACACACACACACACACACACACACACACACACACACACACACACACACACACACACACACACACACACACACACACACACACACACACACACACACACACACACACACACACACACACACACACACACACACACACACACACACACACACACACACACACACACACACACACACACACACACACACACACACACACACACACACACACACACACACACACACACACACACACACACACACACACACACACACACACACACACACACACACACACACACACACACACACACACACACACACACACACACACACACACACACACACACACACACACACACACACACACACACACACACACACACACACACACACACACACACACACACACACACACACACACACACACACACACACACACACACACACACACACACACACACACACACACACACACACACACACACACACACACACACACACACACACACACACACACACACACACACACACACACACACACACACACACACACACACACACACACACACACACACACACACACACACACACACACACACACACACACACACACACACACACACACACACACACACACACACACACACACACACACACACACACACACACACACACACACACACACACACACACACACACACACACACACACACACACACACACACACACACACACACACACACACACACACACACACACACACACACACACACACAGACAGACAGACAGACAGACAGACAGACAGACAGACAGACAGACAGACAGACAGACAGACAGACAGACAGACAGACAGACAGACAGACAGACAGACAGACAGACAGACAGACAGACAGACAGACAGACAGACAGACAGACAGACAGACAGACAGACAGACAGACAGACAGACAGACAGACAGACAGACAGACAGACAGACAGACAGACAGACAGACAGACAGACAGACAGACAGACAGACAGACAGACAGACAGACAGACAGACAGACAGACAGACAGACAGACAGACAGACAGACAGACAGACAGACAGACAGACAGACAGACAGACAGACAGACAGACAGACAGACAGACAGACAGACAGACAGACAGACAGACAGACAGACAGACAGACAGACAGACAGACAGACAGACAGACAGACAGACAGACAGACAGACAGACAGACAGACAGACAGACAGACAGACAGACAGACAGACAGACAGACAGACAGACAGACAGACAGACAGACAGACAGACAGACAGACAGACAGACAGACAGACAGACAGACAGACAGACAGACAGACAGACAGACAGACAGACAGACAGACAGACAGACAGACAGACAGACAGACAGACAGACAGACAGACAGACAGACAGACAGACAGACAGACAGACAGACAGACAGACAGACAGACAGACAGACAGACAGACAGACAGACAGACAGACAGACAGACAGACAGACAGACAGACAGACAGACAGACAGACAGACAGACAGACAGACAGACAGACAGACAGACAGACAGACAGACAGACAGACAGACAGACAGACAGACAGACAGACAGACAGACAGACAGACAGACAGACAGACAGACAGACAGACAGACAGACAGACAGACAGACAGACAGACAGACAGACAGACAGACAGACAGACAGACAGACAGACAGACAGACAGACAGACAGACAGACAGACAGACAGACAGACAGACAGACAGACAGACAGACAGACAGACAGACAGACAGACAGACAGACAGACAGACAGACAGACAGACAGACAGACAGACAGACAGACAGACAGACAGACAGACAGACAGACAGACAGACAGACAGACAGACAGACAGACAGACAGACAGACAGACAGACAGACAGACAGACAGACAGACAGACAGACAGACAGACAGACAGACAGACAGACAGACAGACAGACAGACAGACAGACAGACAGACAGACAGACAGACAGACAGACAGACAGACAGACAGACAGACAGACAGACAGACAGACAGACAGACAGACAGACAGACAGACAGACAGACAGACAGACAGACAGACAGACAGACAGACAGACAGACAGACAGACAGACAGACAGACAGACAGACAGACAGACAGACAGACAGACAGACAGACAGACAGACAGACAGACAGACAGACAGACAGACAGACAGACAGACAGACAGACAGACAGACAGACAGACAGACAGACAGACAGACAGACAGACAGACAGACAGACAGACAGACAGACAGACAGACAGACAGACAGACAGACAGACAGACAGACAGACAGACAGACAGACAGACAGACAGACAGACAGACAGACAGACAGACAGACAGACAGACAGACAGACAGACAGACAGACAGACAGACAGACAGACAGACAGACAGACAGACAGACAGACAGACAGACAGACAGACAGACAGACAGACAGACAGACAGACAGACAGACAGACAGACAGACAGACAGACAGACAGACAGACAGACAGACAGACAGACAGACAGACAGACAGACAGACAGACAGACAGACAGACAGACAGACAGACAGACAGACAGACAGACAGACAGACAGACAGACAGACAGACAGACAGACAGACAGACAGACAGACAGACAGACAGACAGACAGACAGACAGACAGACAGACAGACAGACAGACAGACAGACAGACAGACAGACAGACAGACAGACAGACAGACAGACAGACAGACAGACAGACAGACAGACAGACAGACAGACAGACAGACAGACAGACAGACAGACAGACAGACAGACAGACAGACAGACAGACAGACAGACAGACAGACAGACAGACAGACAGACAGACAGACAGACAGACAGACAGACAGACAGACAGACAGACAGACAGACAGACAGACAGACAGACAGACAGACAGACAGACAGACAGACAGACAGACAGACAGACAGACAGACAGACAGACAGACAGACAGACAGACAGACAGACAGACAGACAGACAGACAGACAGACAGACAGACAGACAGACAGACAGACAGACAGACAGACAGACAGACAGACAGACAGACAGACAGACAGACAGACAGACAGACAGACAGACAGACAGACAGACAGACAGACAGACAGACAGACAGACAGACAGACAGACAGACAGACAGACAGACAGACAGACAGACAGACAGACAGACAGACAGACAGACAGACAGACAGACAGACAGACAGACAGACAGACAGACAGACAGACAGACAGACAGACAGACAGACAGACAGACAGACAGACAGACAGACAGACAGACAGACAGACAGACAGACAGACAGACAGACAGACAGACAGACAGACAGACAGACAGACAGACAGACAGACAGACAGACAGACAGACAGACAGACAGACAGACAGACAGACAGACAGACAGACAGACAGACAGACAGACAGACAGACAGACAGACAGACAGACAGACAGACAGACAGACAGACAGACAGACAGACAGACAGACAGACAGACAGACAGACAGACAGACAGACAGACAGACAGACAGACAGACAGACAGACAGACAGACAGACAGACAGACAGACAGACAGACAGACAGACAGACAGACAGACAGACAGACAGACAGACAGACAGACAGACAGACAGACAGACAGACAGACAGACAGACAGACAGACAGACAGACAGACAGACAGACAGACAGACAGACAGACAGACAGACAGACAGACAGACAGACAGACAGACAGACAGACAGACAGACAGACAGACAGACAGACAGACAGACAGACAGACAGACAGACAGACAGACAGACAGACAGACAGACAGACAGACAGACAGACAGACAGACAGACAGACAGACAGACAGACAGACAGACAGACAGACAGACAGACAGACAGACAGACAGACAGACAGACAGACAGACAGACAGACAGACAGACAGACAGACAGACAGACAGACAGACAGACAGACAGACAGACAGACAGACAGACAGACAGACAGACAGACAGACAGACAGACAGACAGACAGACAGACAGACAGACAGACAGACAGACAGACAGACAGACAGACAGACAGACAGACAGACAGACAGACAGACAGACAGACAGACAGACAGACAGACAGACAGACAGACAGACAGACAGACAGACAGACAGACAGACAGACAGACAGACAGACAGACAGACAGACAGACAGACAGACAGACAGACAGACAGACAGACAGACAGACAGACAGACAGACAGACAGACAGACAGACAGACAGACAGACAGACAGACAGACAGACAGACAGACAGACAGACAGACAGACAGACAGACAGACAGACAGACAGACAGACAGACAGACAGACAGACAGACAGACAGACAGACAGACAGACAGACAGACAGACAGACAGACAGACAGACAGACAGACAGACAGACAGACAGACAGACAGACAGACAGACAGACAGACAGACAGACAGACAGACAGACAGACAGACAGACAGACAGACAGACAGACAGACAGACAGACAGACAGACAGACAGACAGACAGACAGACAGACAGACAGACAGACAGACAGACAGACAGACAGACAGACAGACAGACAGACAGACAGACAGACAGACAGACAGACAGACAGACAGACAGACAGACAGACAGACAGACAGACAGACAGACAGACAGACAGACAGACAGACAGACAGACAGACAGACAGACAGACAGACAGACAGACAGACAGACAGACAGACAGACAGACAGACAGACAGACAGACAGACAGACAGACAGACAGACAGACAGACAGACAGACAGACAGACAGACAGACAGACAGACAGACAGACAGACAGACAGACAGACAGACAGACAGACAGACAGACAGACAGACAGACAGACAGACAGACAGACAGACAGACAGACAGACAGACAGACAGACAGACAGACAGACAGACAGACAGACAGACAGACAGACAGACAGACAGACAGACAGACAGACAGACAGACAGACAGACAGACAGACAGACAGACAGACAGACAGACAGACAGACAGACAGACAGACAGACAGACAGACAGACAGACAGACAGACAGACAGACAGACAGACAGACAGACAGACAGACAGACAGACAGACAGACAGACAGACAGACAGACAGACAGACAGACAGACAGACAGACAGACAGACACACACACACACACACACACACACACACACACACACACACACACACACACACACACACACACACACACACACACACACACACACACACACACACACACACACACACACACACACACACACACACACACACACACACACACACACACACACACACACACACACACACACACACACACACACACACACACACACACACACACACACACACACACACACACACACACACACACACACACACACACACACACACACACACACACACACACACACACACACACACACACACACACACACACACACACACACACACACACACACACACACACACACACACACACACACACACACACACACACACACACACACACACACACACACACACACACACACACACACACACACACACACACACACACACACACACACACACACACACACACACACACACACACACACACACACACACACACACACACACACACACACACACACACACACACACACACACACACACACACACACACACACACACACACACACACACACACACACACACACACACACACACACACACACACACACACACACACACACACACACACACACACACACACACACACACACACACACACACACACACACACACACACACACACACACACACACACACACACACACACACACACACACACACACACACACACACACACACACACACACACACACACACACACACACACACACACACACACACACACACACACACACACACACACACACACACACACACACACACACACACACACACACACACACACACACACACACACACACACACACACACACACACACACACACACACACACACACACACACACACACACACACACACACACACACACACACACACACACACACACACACACACACACACACACACACACACACACACACACACACACACACACACACACACACACACACACACACACACACACACACACACACACACACACACACACACACACACACACACACACACACACACACACACACACACACACACACACACACACACACACACACACACACACACACACACACACACACACACACACACACACACACACACACACACACACACACACACACACACACACACACACACACACACACACACACACACACACACACACACACACACACACACACACACACACACACACACACACACACACACACACACACACACACACACACACACACACACACACACACACACACACACACACACACACGCCTATATACACGCCTATATACACGCCTATATACACGCCTATATACACGCCTATATACACGCCTATATACACGCCTATATACACGCCTATATACACGCCTATATACACGCCTATATACACGCCTATATACACGCCTATATACACGCCTATATACACGCCTATATACACGCCTATATACACGCCTATATACACGCCTATATACACGCCTATATACACGCCTATATACACGCCTATATACACGCCTATATACACGCCTATATACACGCCTATATACACGCCTATATACACGCCTATATACACGCCTATATACACGCCTATATACACGCCTATATACACGCCTATATACACGCCTATATACACGCCTATATACACGCCTATATACACGCCTATATACACGCCTATATACACGCCTATATACACGCCTATGTACACGCCTATGTACACGCCTATGTACACGCCTATGTACACGCCTATGTACACGCCTATGTACACGCCTATGTACACGCCTATGTACACGCCTACACACGCCTACACACGCCTACACACGCCTATACACACCTATACACACCTATACACACCTATACACACCTATACACACCTATACACACCTATACACACCTATACACACCTATACACACCCATATACCCATATACCCATATACCCATATACCCATATACCCATATACCCATATACCCATATACCCATCTACCCATATACCCATATACCCATATACCCATATACCCATATACCCATATACCCATATACCCATATACCCATATACCCATATACCCATATACCCATATACCCATATACCTATATACCTATATACCTATATACCTATATACCTATATACCTATATACCTATATACCTATATACATATATACATATATACATATCTACATATATACATATATACATATATACATATATACATATATACCCGTGACCTTCTACCTGTGTCTCAAGGTCATGTCAGGCGCAACTTGCGTCCGTAGTATTGATCTTTGTAACTTGTGCAGCTGCATAGTGTTTGTTGTTCAGGAGCATATGTACAGGTGTTTCCAGGTTACAGTTGTGGTTTCCCTTGAGGGTGTGACCTCGATTGTCCTTTTCAGAGGTAAACCAAGGTCACTGACCTCCGATAACCTCATATTACTTTTTTGGCTTCTGGCAGTTTCTAGGACATTATGTTACGCTGATTTCAAATGTGGGATCCAATTTACATAATTATATGTTCTACTGGGTTCATGCGCCTCCACAGGTCAACCGAGGTCACTGACCTCAAATGACCTGACATGACCTGACATGACCTTTTTGGAATTTGGCAGTTTTTAGGACATTTTGTGACGCTGATTTCAAATTTGGCACCCATTTAGCATAATTATATGCTCATTCGCGATTCTAGCTCGATTAAATTCAGTTGATACGCATTTACAATTGTTGAATTTGGGGTCATTGAACATGACCTCAGAGGTCACCTATTAATCTAGGACTTTAAAATCTGGTATCAATGGCTTCCTCTCGTGACAAGCAACACGCTCGTTTTTTTTAATCGAATATCTATCCCAATTAGGGGCGAAACGCTAGGAGGGGTTGTGACCCCCTCCTGCCCGGCCACGCACTGATCGGACGCTGCACGGGCGAGGGTTAAAGACGAGCAATGGTCTGTTACTGAATACCTCTTAACCCGGCAATGACTGGGGTCTCAGCCGAACGCCATTGACTGGGGGGAGGGCGTTAAACGCCCCCCCCCCCCCCCCCCTTGGTTATTTTCCGAAGCAATTCTTGCAGCGAGACACGCGCAAGGCGGCATTCGAAAGCTCTCAATGAGATCAATCTAAGGCATTCTACAAAATATATAAGTGAGTTCAAATGTCAGGTCACGGTCAGGTCAAAGGTCAAAATCGACGTATTTTAGTTTATGGGCCATACTTTTCAGTAAAAGCAATCGATTACGACCATGATCACCCAAAGTGCTGCCAAAGGTATTATACACATCCCGCATGGGCTAAAGTGAGATTGTTGTCAAAGGTCAACGTCAAGGTCAGGTTACAAAAAAAAATCACTATGCGCAAAATATCTACGAAAGTCATGCAACGTGAAGTTATTGTCAAGTTCAGATCAAGTTCAGGTCACTGCAGGTCAAAATTTGAAATTGATAAATATAAAAAGAAGGCATGTTTATGAACCTGTTTTCACTCAGAAATACAGTGATGGCATTCATTTATCTGTATCTGGTCAATGAAAACCAGGAAACGCAATTTCAAAATATGACGTCATGAGTTACCCATACTTTAGATGTCATAAGTCAGTCAAAAATAGAGATATCAGTTTTAAATTTGGTATGGTAGTTGCCTAGGTATGGTTCTCTGACATATCTTCCGGTATTTTGAATATTTTAGCAAATTTTGATTTTGTGATAATTTTCCCCCAAAAGAAAGTTTTTTGTTTTTGTTTTTGGGGGTCAAAACTCACATTTTAAAAAGTCCGAGATCGTCAGTGTGTAGCCCTTGCAATTTACTATCTTTTGGCGTTTTTATATTGCATTTTGCTTCAAATGTGGCATTTGTACGGCCTGGCAAATTTTAGCTGATTTTGGTGTAAAACTCGTATGTAATGACGTCACCAAATTCGCCATAACTAGAAGAAAAAATCGACGAAATTTCTTCATTTTTGCACACAAGACGTAACAATAATTTATAAGAAGGTACCCGAAGTTTCACGTTGATAGCGCTATTAGTTTTTTTTCAGCTATTGCGAACATTCATCAGGCAGGGGGCGTTAAACGCCCCCCCCCCCCACACCCCCACCCAGTCAATGTTGGATTAATGGGGCACAACAATTGAAACTATTGTAGATGGCGCTGATGATCAACTGCTACCAAGCGGACATGCGGCTGTACGTCCAGAGTGTACGGCACATTTTTTTACGGCGGAGTTTTGAAGGGGTTAGAATGGTACAAATGTGTTCAAACCTATACGAAATGTTGGTGTCTGTGAGTGTATTCGAAACCTGAAAGCATGTCTAGCAGAGGTCAATTGTTTGACCTCGGGAGGTCAAAGAGTGCCTGCGAGGTCAAAAATCGGGTACCGCATAACTTTTTCCCTAAAGTACTTATCGAAGTCGTTGCAACGGCTAAATATTCCCACCCGCCTATAGACGGTGCACAACGAGCGATCTAACCGCCCCTGGTCACCGGTTGACCTCAGGGCACAACATAGGGTACCATTATGGCCTATCGGAGAATGATTCGGATTCAGGTCTATTTTTTCGGTAACTTGGTAGCGAGCGTTGGCGACAGATTTTTGTCAGTGAAGCGACAAATATTGGGCTTTGGGGAAGTTTATGCCGTTGTCAGTAGATCAGAACCTGGCAGAACAGAGCAATAGAATGGACCTTGTTCGTTACACTTGGTTGTGCGTCCCATTCTTTGTGAGAAAACACAAACGGGAAAGTTTTCAGAAGAAAAAAAATGATGACTTGGGGCGAAATTTCACATTATTTTAAGCCTGAAGAAAGTTGTCCCAAGCACAACAAAATAAATGATCACGCAACAAACAATATCCTTCATTGATTTCACCCACAATACAACCAGACTGGTTATTGGTTCGACACTGATTGAATCGATTGCAATAGTTCAATCAAAATTCCTTGAATCCAAAAATTATTGATTCACCACCAGATCTTTTGATTCATGAACCGTGATTGAATCAAAATCCACATCAAATCAAGGCTGATAGAATTTAAAAAAAAAATGTAACGATTCAAGTACATTGGTAAATTGTGCAAATACATGCAGTCCCATTGGCTACATTCATTTATACTGAAATAGTATTGCTGTAACAATGTTTTAATGATCATATATATGTATGTTTCCATTTGTATTGATTTTACATAAATTCACCACATATATTTAAATGTTGAATCAAACGTGAATCGATTAAAATATTTGTTTTGATTCTTTGAATCGGAAAGAATCAATTCTCAAAATGTTCACCGTGAATCAAACGGTGATTGAATCATTCAGATTCCAAAATCAATCATGATTGAATCGTTCCAAAAAAAATTGAATCAATAACCAGTCTGAATACAACACATAAGGTGTGCTTGCAAGCAAAAATATCAACGAACGGTTTTCTGGATCGTACAGACTTAAGGGCATGGTTAATTAGCAGCCGCGTTTCTTTGGGGAGATCGGTTTGTCGCTGCCGGTAAGTGTATTTCGGTTTCCCGCATTCTAATTGCCACTGGCTAGCGTAAAACCGGACATAAGTCAGTCAAAAATATAGATATTGCTTTAAAATTTGGTTTAAGCATCGTCCATACTTGGTTCTCCAATATATCTTCCGGTTTTGAATATATTTGAAAATTATATTTTGTGATGAAGAACTGATTTTTTTTGTGGGGGGATTTCCACAAAATCAAAATTTTCAAATATATTCACAAACTGAAAGGTATATTGGAGAACCAAGTATGAACGATGCCCAAACCGAATTTCAAAGCAATAACTATTTTTTTACTGGCTTATGTGATATGTCCGGTTTTACGCTAGCCGGTGGCAATTAGAATGCCGGAAACCGAAATACGCGGTCTAGAAATACGCTGCCGGCTGGTATCGCGCAACAGGCCGGCCCATTGACTTACGTTATAGAGAGTGGTATCAAGCTTGTATCGATGGCGAGTGTCGCAGTGAGTGTCGCATGAAAACTTTTTCGGAAATAACTAGTGTATTTATCAACCGATTGCAATGAAACTTTCAGTACCTTACTTTTGAGAAATTTGGCACATACTCTCAATTGTTTTAGTTATATCCCCCATGACCCGTGACCTATGACCTGTTTCACAAGGTCATGTCAGGCGCAACTGGCGTCCCGCAGTATCGGTGCTGGTAACTTGTGCAGTTTCCCAGTGTTAGCTGCTCAGTAGCTAACCTTTTGGGGGAACGTCACACCAGGTGTTGTTGCCACCAGTTGACGCCAGGTGTCAACAGGTGACATTTATGGTTTTGACTGAAATTGTGACCTCAGTTGACCTTTTCAGAGGTCAACCGAAGTCACTGACTTCCGATGACCTGATATGACTTGTTTTGCCCTATGGCAGTTTCTAGGACATTTTGTGACGCTGATTTCAAATTTGGCATCCATTTTACATTAGTATATGTTCCACTGGGGTCATGCACTTTCACAGGTCAACCGAGGTCACTGACCTCCTATGACCTGAGATGAGATCTGATGACCTGAGTCCGCCCCTGTAGCTCAGTGGGAGAGCGCTGGATTTCTGACCTTCCCCGGTGGTGGCAGCCCGGGTTCGAGTCGCTTGGCGCTCGCTATTTGCTCTGTCTGGGATGGCCTGTGGCCGGTGGCAGCGGTCGCACTCAAGGTCAGGTGACGTCAGTGAGCGGGGCGGACCGTGTCCAGGTATGTCGGGCACGTAAAACTTTCGTCTCTAAATTCTGCCGGCCAACAGGAATTACGCGATCGGGTGGTGGGGTCAGGACCTGCGCAACAAACTATGCTTAGCGTGGATCCTGACCTCGGAAATCCATCTATTTAAAAACATTCGGACTAAATCTATACAAATTAAAAATGAACTTTTTGGAATCTGGTAGTTTCTAGGACATTTTGTGACGCTGATTTCAAATTTGGCATCCATTTTGCTTCGCTCGGCTTCGCTCGTGAAACGCCCATCCAGGCGTCTAACTGAAAGTATTTTGCTTGATATGTGGCGACAATCCTCACCGGAGAGTTTTCATCGTGCGACAGAAATTGTCCTAGATTCGTCGCCAGCGACAAATCTCGCCATTTATAGACCTCTGGACGGGGTACCACATAATTTTTACCCAAAATCACTTAGAGAACCCATTCTACTACCATGACCTTCTCTTTATCTCATCGAAGGTGCACAACGCAAGACTTGACCTATCCAGGTCACCGTTTGACCTCAGGTCACCTGGAAAGGCGTTTGACCTCAGGTCACCTGGAAATCCATTTAACGAGCCGTCCAAATACTTATTCGTTGTTTACCGGTCGATTGTGTTCAAACTTAAACAAAATGTTGGTGTCTATGATTGTATTCGAACCCTGAAAGCATTTCCTGCTGAGGTCAATCGTTTGACCTCAGGAGGTCAAAGAGTGCCTGCGATGTCAATATTTGGTACCGCATAACTTTTCCCTTAAAGTACTTACCGAAGTCGTTTCAACGGCTAAATATTACCCCCAGCCTATAGACGGTGCACAACGCAAGACTTGACCCCTCCAGGTCACCGTTTGACCTCAGGTCTCCTGGAAGGGCGCTAATGTCGATTTCACGAGCCGTCCAAATACGTATTCGTTGTTTACCGACCTGGGTTAAAGGGAAGGCAATGGTGGTAGAATGGTTTCTCCAAGTGATTTTTGGGAGAACAAAAAACATTATCCGGTACACCGTCATTCTCCCATAGGCCACAGTTGTAACTTATGTTGCGACCTGAGGTCAACCGGTGACCAGGAGTGGTCTGATCACTCGTTGTGAACCGTATATAGGCTAGTGTGAATATTTAGCCGTTGCAATGACTTCGATAAGTACTTTAGGGAAAAAGTTATGTGGTATCCGATATTTGACCTCGCGGACACTCTTCGGCCCCCCGAGGTCAAACGATTGACCTCAGCGATAAATGCTTTCAGGGTTAAAATACTCATACACACCAATATTTTGTATAAGTTTGAACACAATCGGTCGGTAAACAACGAACACGTATTTGGACGGCTCGTTAAATGGATATTAACGCCTTTCCAGGTGACCTGAGGTCAAACGGTGACTTGCAGAGGTAAATTCTTGCGTTGTGCACCTTCGGTGAGTTAAAGGGAAGACGATGGTCATAGACGTCAAGGGTTATCGAAGTGATTTGGGGAGAATTATGCGGTACCCGTCATTCTCCCATAGGCCATAATGGTAATTTATGTTGTGACCTAAGGTCAACCGGTGGCCAGGGGCGGTCAGATAACTCTTTGTGCACCATCTATAGGCTGGTGGGAATATTTAGCCGTTGAAGCGACTTCGATAAGTGCTTTAGGGAAAAAGTTATGCAGTACCCGAGATTTGACCTCGCGGGCACTCTTTGACCTGCCGAGGTCAAACGATTTACCTCAGCCATAAATGATTTCAGGGTTCGAATACACTCATAGACACCAACATTTCTTATAAGTTTGAGCACAATGAGCCGGTAAACAACGAATGCGTATTTGGACTGCTCGTTAAATTGATAGTATTAGCGTCTTTCCAGGTGACCTGGGGTCACACGGTGACCTGGAGGAGTCAATTCTTGCATTGTGCACCTTCGGTGAGTTAAAGGGAAGAGTATGGTGGTAGAATGGGTTCTCTAAGTTATTTTGGGGGAAAATATGCGATACCCAGTCATTCTCCTTATGCCCTAATGGTAACTTATGTTCTGACCTTAGGTCAACCGGTGGCCAGGGGCGGTCAGATAACTCTTTGTGCACCGTCTATAGGCTGGTGGGAATATTTAGCCGTTGAAACAACTTCGGTAAGTACATTAGGGAAAACGTTATGCGGTACCCAAGATTTTAACTCGCGGGCACTCTTTGACCTCCCGAGGTCAACGATTGACCTCAGCGAGAAATGCTTTCAGGTTTCGAATACACTCATAGACACCAACATTTCGTATAGGTTTGAACACATCTGTACACCTCTAACCCCTTCAAAACTCCGCCGTAAACAATGCGCCCAATACTCTGACGCCAGACGCCGGTCCGCTTGGTGGCAGTTAATCATCAGCGCCTCTAGTGGCGGGAAATTTATTGTGGTGCCCCATTGCTGACGAAGGGTGTTACAATATACCAGAAAGCTCCGATTTTAATATTTGTCTTGTGGAGTAAGTCCTTTTTGTATTTAATCTTCATCTGGGAACTATATGTGCTTTGGGCCCTTCCGGTCTGGCCAGGGACCCCTCTGACCTTCCAATAAGCCCCTCTTGTGGTCAAGGGACCCATTCGACCTGTTCAGACGTCCTTCCGACCTGATCCGGGGCCCCTCCAGTCTGGCTAGGAACCCATCCGGAATGTCCAAGGGCCCTTCCGACCGGTCCAGGGACCCTTTCGGTCTAGTCAGGGGCCCCTCCGACTTGCCCAGAAGCCCCTCCGATCTGCCCAGCGACTCTTCTGGTTGGACTGTGCTGGCTGCTTTGTCACCCTGCCGACATGCGCAAGGGGCCATCTGACCTGCCCTGGGACCCCTCCTTGCTGGCTAGGGGCCAATCCGGCATGTTCCGGGGCCCTTCTTACCCGCCAGGGGTCCTTTCGGTCTGGTCGGCGACTCAAACCATTAACGCAGGATGCCCGCAGGGCTCCGTACTTTGGCCATTATTAGCACTCATCTATCTCAACGGACTCTCTAAT
Source organism: Chirona hameri (assembly GCA_036785665.1). Classification (NCBI taxonomy): domain Eukaryota; kingdom Metazoa; phylum Arthropoda; class Thecostraca; order Balanomorpha; family Balanidae; genus Chirona; species Chirona hameri. The sequence goes on along the minus strand of JAXIVJ010010927.1, from coordinate 29,216 downwards.
CGGACGCAGAACGACATTCTTTTCTTTGCTAACGGCACCTCTCTCTATGCCTCACACACAGCAAGTGACTCACACGTTACACAACAGACTCTGCAACGCGACCTTGACGAAATATATAGGTACGGTCAAGAATGGGCCATCACATTCAACACCACAAAAACAATCCAACAGACATTCTCACACAAACGCTTATACAAGATACCCAAACTTAGATTCGAAGGCGACCTTATACCAGTGCACAACAGTCATACACACCTCGCCATGATATTCTCCACTGACCTCCGATTTCACCAACACATCAACATGACATGCCACAAAATAAACAAAGCAGTCCCCCCAAGGTTACTTTACTAATAAGGTTTACCCACGAGGGAGAAACGACTCCCGGGGTGACGTCACAGCATTTGGCATCAATATTTTGCAATATGGTAGCAAATAAACAAAGTCGTTTATGGCGCCGGCGATTCATTCAATGTTAATATTGTACTGTTATGTAATGTTAATAGTTTGGTTAATATAAGTCATAATGCGCTGCAGGCACGATTATATAGTATTGCACGGTTGGATTGAGACTAACACAAACAGGACAAGCAGATTAATTTTACATTGAATCGTCAGAGTCGAAAGTCGTTAGTGGTTGCCTAGCAACCACGTTGTTTACCAAACAGTCGTTGCTCTCCGATTATCAGCGTTCTTTTTGTGACATAAGCAGTGATTCTAGTTGAACCGCGTGAATATTAGAGCTTTATGTGCTTGGTAATATTTATATTCATTTTTGAGATATTTATATTTAAAAACTGGCATTAATGTTTGAATATTAGTTGGAAATAGCAGCATGGGAAGGCCACAATGGAGGCGAGTGCACTTTAAGTTAAGATTTAAGCGAAGATGAGCACGGAAGGCGAATCAGATTCCTCAGCCGAGGTAGGAGGATGTGATCGAAATGATCCAACAAAAGGTGAGTGGGCAATTGCAAGTAAAATAAACAAGCAGGCTAATTTAGAGCATCAATCAGTCTGAAATGATTTACATCCGGGAGCATTGGAAAGTTGGATGACGTCATTATGACGTAGTCCTGGGAGTTTCCAGAGCGTTGTTCGGACACACGCTAGCGGCCGCTAGTAGCGCTATTAGCGCTTTCGCTCTCCATGGCAACCAGGCGTCAGCCAATGAAAAGCCAGAATGGGAATACGTCATGATAGGAACCGTGGACCCTGCGGAGAGGCTATTTCTGCTAGTGGAAAATCGCAGAAGCGGCGAAAGCGCTAGCGGATGTGTTTCAATAGTGGCGCATGAGACAAATCAAACTGAAATGAAAACAAACAGATGTGATGTGCCCCTGAAGCAGTCTGGAAGTGCTTCTGTGAGTTCTGTCTGTTTCCTGCTGCGTCTGTTTCCGTGACGTAATTGTGACGTCAGCTAGCGAAAAGCGCTAGTAGCGTGTGCCGAACAGCGCTCAGGTTTTCGTGGACGGGGGCTGGTCCCCCCCTGGATCCGCCAGTGTATGTAAACAAATTGTCTGTTGACTTTTGGGAATTTGGAAAGGCAGGGTATTAATCCATCACCGAAATGACCACTTTCTCATTGACTTCCATGTTGAAGCATCACCATTTCTTTATCAAGCTTTTATTCTAACCTCACCTAACCTAAAATTCGTGTTTAAGCCTTTGCTCATGGTAAAATGGACAAATTCGAAAATTACAAAGAGAGATATATTAACTAATATTTCACCATTGCGGCTTCATCAGAGTTAACACAATTTAAACACAGTTTGCCAACCATCCGATATGATACGTGACCCTTATTTATACAAAGCCGCCAAAAGAAAATTGTCCACACTTTATAATTGTTTGTATAGCCTTTGTACACTTTAAAGCATAAAAATGCGAAAAATACAAAGAGATACAAACTAACACTTCACCATTGCGGCTTCACCAGGATTGATGAAACCGCAATGGTGAAACACCAGTAAATCTCTCCCTGCATTAAACCGAACCCTCCACCTCAACACGAGCAAAGGCCATCAAAACGAATTACACAGCTGCATCACTCACATATTTACAGTCATTCACAAACAGTATACGAGTATCAACTTTAGCACTAACATGCTAGTGCTATGCTAGGCGATACAGAGGAGCCACAGATTGTCACACCACAGCACCAGGAGCACACTTTTCAAGGACCTAACAGCAGCCAGGTATCAAACTGACTATTCAGTTTGGGCTGTCTGTCTCGAATGGCCAGAGCCTCGGCTATCTTCCGGTCTGCAGTGTCTTTACATCGACGGAGTATAGCGATGGATAGCCGAGGCTCTGACTCATTAGGGTGGCATTGACTCATGTGCTCCCCGAATGGGGTTCGTTGAGTACGATTCACCCCGTCTCTAAAGTGTTCATCGAACCGGTATCTGACACACCGTTTAGTTTCCCCTACGTATGTCGGAGGCGGTCCGTTTGAGTGAGAGGTAGCGCACCTCACACAAGTGATCTGATAGACTACAATTTTAGTAGTGCATCGACCAGGCAGTCCACTGTCGCACGTGCGACAGGACCTTCTCCCGGCGCGACAGGGTGAGGGCTCTAGAGCCGAGTGCACCAGCCGTTTATTGATGGTGTTGTCATTCTTCCAGGACGCTGTCAGGTTAGGATTGACAGACTTTAGAGCAGCGTCCACTCTCCGAGTCAGGGTGTCAGTTATGAAGGGGAGGGTTACATGAATCCTATCCTTCCGTGGTGGTCTGTGAGGTGTGTTATTGGTGTTCCTGTTGTGCTGTGACATGGCCTGACGTGCCACCCCATTATGCCAACGGGACGGGTAGCCGTTTTCCCGGAACAAAGCATCGATCATGTCTGTACTGCGCTTGGCACTGACGGGGTCGGAGGAAACCTTAAGGGCCAGAAGGAACTGTGACTTGGCTACTGACTTTTTCATTTTAAATGGTTGGGCGGAGTCAAATGGTAGGATCATGGAGGCTGCCACCGGTTTAATGTAGAGCTGGGTGTTGTAGTCCACCACCCTAAAGTCTGTCAATCCTAACCTGACAGCGTCTTGGAAGAATGACAACACCATCAATAAACGGCTGGTGCACTCGGCTCTAGAGCCCTCACCCTGTCGCGCCGGGAGAAGGTCCTGTCGCACGTGCGACAGTGGACTGCCTGGTCGATGCACTACTAAAATTGTAGTCTATCAAATCACTTGTGTGAGGTGCGCTACCTCTCCTCAAACGAACCGCCTCCGACATACGTAGGGGAAACTAAACGGTGTGTCAGATACCGGTTCGATGAACACTTTAGAGACGGGGTGAATCGTACTCAACAAACCCCATTCGGGGAACACATGAGTCAATGCCACCCTAATGAGTCAGAGCCTCGGCTAGCCATCGCTATACTCCGTCGATATAAAGACGCTGCAGACCGGAAGATAGCAGAGGCTCTGGCCATTCGAGACAGACAGCCCAAACTGAATAGTCAGTTTGATACCTGGCTGCTGTTAGGTCCTTGAAGTGTGTTCCTGGGGCTGGCGGTGTGACAATCTGTGGCTCCTCTGTATCGTCTAGCATAGCACTAGCATGTTAGTGCTAAAGTTGATACTCGTATACTGTTTGTGAATGACTGTAAATATGTGAGTGATGCAGCTGTGTAATTCGTTTTGATGGCCTTCGCTCGTGTTGAGGTGGAGGGGTTCGGTTTAATGCAGGGAGAGATTTACTGGTGTTTCACCATTGCGGTTTCATCAATTCTGATGAAGCCGCAATGGTGAAGTGTTAGTTTGTATCTCTTTGTATTTTTCCAATTTGTATGCTTTAACGTGAACAAAGGCTATACAAACAATCATTATAAAGTGTGGAAAATTTTATTTTGGCGGCTTGGTATAAATAAGGTCACGTGTCATATCGGATGGTTGGAAAACTGTGTTTGAATTGTGTTAACTCTGATAAAGCCGCAATGGTGAAATATTAGTGAATATATATATATATATATATATCTTTGTAGTTTTCGAATTTGTCTACTTTACAATGAGCAAAGGCTATATAAACACGAATTATAAAGTAACTCTCATAATGCTCATAACAGCCATCAACATAATTTGCTCACCTAACCTCACCTAACCTAACCTCACCTAACCTCACCTAACCTCACCTAACCTCACCTAACCTCACGCCAGAGGTCTATAAATGGCGAGATTTGTCACTCACGACGAATCTAGGACAATTTCTGTCGCACGATGAAAACTCTCCGGTGAGGATTGTCGTCACATATCAAGCAAAATACTTTCAGTTAGACGCCTGGATGGGCGTTTCACGAGCGAAACCGAGCGAAGCAAAATGGATGCCAAATTTGAAATCAGCGTCACAAAATGTCCTAGAAACTACCAGATTCCAAAAAGTTCATCTCAGGTCATCGGAGGCCCGTGACCTCGGTTGACCTGTGAAAGTGCCTGACCCCAGTGGAACATATAATCATGTAAAATGGATGCCAAATTTGAAATCAGCGTCACAAAATATCCTAGAACCTACCAGATTCCAAAAAGTTAATCTCAGGTCATCGGAGGTCAGTGACCTCGGTTGACCTGTGAAAGTGCATGCCCCCAGTGGAACATATAATAATGTAAAATGGATGCCAAATGTGAAATCAGCGTCACGAAATGTCCTAGAAACTGCCATAGGGCAAAAAAGGTCATATCAGGTCATCGGAGGTCAGCGACTTCGGTTGACCTCTGAAAAGGTCAACTGAGGTCACAATTTCAGTCAAAACCATAAATGTCACCTGTTGACACCTGGCGTCAACTGGTGGCAACAACACCTGGTGTGACGTTCCCCAAAAGGTTAGCTACTGAGCAGCTAACACTGGGAAACTGCACAAGTTACCAGCACCAATACTGCGGGACGCCAGTTGCGCCTGACATGACCTTGTGAAACAGGTCATAGGTCACGGGTCATGGGGGATAGAACTTAAACAAATTGGAAGTATGTGTCAAATTGTTCAGAAGTAAAGTACTGAAAGTTGCATTGCAATCGGTTGATAAATACACGAGTTATTTCCGAAAAAGCTTTCATGCGACACTCACTGCGACACTCACCTTCGATACAAGCTTGATATAATCGCTATAACGCAAGTCAGTGAGCCGGCCTGTCGCGCGATACCGGCCGGTTGCGTATTTCTAGACCGCGTATTTCGGTTTCCCGCATTGCCACCCAGGGGTGGTAAAATGACCCGTTCTGCTGGACAACGTCGGAGAACAAAATTTTCCTTTTTCTTGCTAGGTTGGCTATTTTTTAATCCCAAATGATCCATCAGAGGAGTCACATGCTGCCTTTCTACATGCGTGTACTTTTTACATCGAATAGTGGGATATTCAAAGCACTAGCGTGCCCAAGATTCTCTCCAGGAGGGGGCAATTTTTGCTCAAGGGGGCATAAAGAACCCCCAGCAAAAAAAACACCGGATTTGGCCCACTATATTTTTAAAAGGGCATATTTTCACCATTTGTCTCTTAAACAAATACAAAATCATTCATTTTTTCGACCAAATAGAGCACGTACAGACCTTCAGGGGGGAGGTAATTTCCCCAATTGCACCCCCCCCCCCCCCCCCCCCCCCCCCCCCCCCTCTTGTGTACGCCTATGATTCAAAGGCAATTTATACTGAATTTTCAGGCCACAATTATGGTTCACGCATAAAAATGCTATCCCACAGTCTACCAAAGAAAATACGCGTCCCACAACATAGCAACAGTGACATCAGTTTGGCACCACCAGAATGGCAGCATATTAGACCACAAATATAGTTGTTTTATAGACCATACAACCTATACCAAGTTGCCTGCAAACTACTATTTCAGTCGACAGTGTTTTGGGAGAACCGCGGAAGACCACTCATTGACTTTGAACGGAAGACTCTCCGCCGTCCGTCCAGCGGATCCGCTGGTTTTATCAGTCAACTTCGCTGCATAGTAGAAACTAGTATAAATTTTGGAACAAATTTAGAAACCCAGAGTACATTTTAGATTGATGACCAATGACCATGGAGGCATGATGGCAGCATTTTAAAACCTCGATTTGGAGCGATCGTCGCTTTGGAAAGCGACGCATGTTAAAAAAGTTTAAGCAAATCTGTGAAGCTCCCGAGTTCAAGGTAACGTTAGGTTAAAATAATGAATAATATAGTTGCTCAAAAAGTGGGTACAATAAATCACATAGCAAGTAAGGTAAACTTAACATGTCAACACATCAGACTTGGCACGTTACTGGTGGTGTTGACTGTTAGTGTGGTAATTTGGGACATGTCGAGACAAAACTTGCATGTTACTGGTGGTGTATTGGTGTCTGAAAGTCATCCCAGGCAAAGGGTTGTCAGTTTGAAGGGAGAAAACAGGATAACCAACTAACCCCGGACACGCCATAACAACATACTTTTCATGCTATTGGTGATGTAGTGTGTCAATATCGACTTCATCACCAATGGCATGCAAAGTATGGCATTAGGATGTGTCTGGTGTTAATGTTGTCTACCCTACCTGTAAAAAATCTGATTAAATTAAAAACTGCTTGTATTTGACCTTTGGTTCAGTAGTTCACCCCCCCCCCCCCCCACCCCCCTCCCCCAAGTTGGTGGGGCGACTGCCCACCAACTTTGATTTTGGCCCCACCAACTTTTGTCAGATTTGAAGGTTTCCTAGTGTTACACTGTTCATTTTTCACCTCAGCCATCCATAGCAACCACCCAATATGATATTTTGCCCCACCAAGTTGCTCTGAAAAGCTCCACCCATGCTGTCTACTAGATGGTCTGGGGGTCCGGGGGGCGACAGCTCCTGGTAGGTTCTGCAGCGCAGCGAGCGAATGCGAGCGGCACATTCTAAACGTGGGTCCCTGCTATCTTAATTACTGTAAATGTTAGGTCAAGTTCGATTATGTATCGTGTTTGGTGACGTCATAGGTTTGGTATTACTGGTACACTTTTCTGTCCGTCATAAATGGAGAAAAAAATCACATTAATCCGCGAGTTACTGGGGGGCTATTTTTAACCCCCTCTCCTCCAGTTATTTTGCAATAACTACTAAACGAACACCGGTATTGTCACCAAACTGGCAGTATCTTCTCTCACATCAATTCTACACATGTTGGCAAAGGAAAAAATATAAGATAATGATAGGTGAACCGGGAATGACGTCAGAGTGACGTCATGTTCTTCAGTTTTTGTTGCAAAATAATGGTTTGCGGAAAACGCTGTCAAAGGTACGATGTTTGATATAAACTCAATTGTCTTAAATCAAATTACTGACAATAGACCGGGCTTCCAACTGCTATCTCGGATTTTTTAGGGTTTTTTAATTCAAAATTTTGAGAAAATCCAAATAATTTTTTTTTTACAAAATTTTCAAGCAAAATCAGAATTATCCAAAAACTGGAATATGTGTGATCAAGACGTGTGCGGTAAATATGTGTACCAAATTTGAAGTTGATATTTTCCAAAATGACTGACTTATGACCTTCAAATGACACAAATCGACCACCTCTCACAGCGTTACTATGCATAAAAACGCATTTCCGTTTTTGCTTTTTACTTCTATTTAAATGGAAAAAACAATGTTCTAGTGTCTTTTTTCGCGTTCTAGACGAAAGACAAATCCATAAACATGTGTTACAACGCTTAATGACCGTAATCTGCAGTTTGACCTCGTGACCTCGTATGACCTTCACCTAACCCAAGGTCATAAACAGCTTAGAAATGTACTTAGAAGTGTCAGACACACGAATCATACCGATTTATCAACAGCTTATGCGTTTAATATCGCAATTTTGCGCGACAATTCCATCCATCGAGACCTTTCGACACGGTCAAACATTTTGTGCTTGTCCTGACCTGTGACGTCATCGGTGACCTCGAGGTCAACAATATTATGTTTCCCTCGATAAATTTCCCAGGGATATCGAATGCCGTTTGAATTTTTTTACATTCGGTCCAGTAGTTCCGGAGATCCGGGGGCAAAAAATAGCCCCCCCCCCCCCCCCCCCCCAGTAAGTCGCGTTATGAAATATACCCCAGTAACTCGCGGGTTAAATGATAAATATTGCTTAGGACCTGTCTATACTCTCTTCTTCTATAGGGACCTCAAGAACTTGACAATGTCTTTAATCTTGCATCAGCTAGCTTATCAGAGTTTCTGCAACTTTATTGTGTCATGTATGATCAATATTTCACAGAGTATACATATAACTGATATAGAGACTGATTTATTTTGTTCAACTACTTTTAAGTCGCAAGCTTTTAAGTTTGCATGCCGTTAAGGCAGTTATTCATTCCCATGGGTGGGGCAGCGGTGCTGACTTTTAGTCACTTGCCCTACTTTTGCGTAAGGTAGCGGGATATTGATTCACTTATTTATTGCCATTGTCATCATGTCTTAGGTATGAATGCGTGAATGTATGAGGATACGTGTGCTGTGTTTTGACTACAGCCGTAAGTGGGCTTCGGCCTGTGGTTGTTTTATAACTAATAAGCAAAATATAAATATTGCTTCAACGAACGATATTGCATTAGTGTTGCTGGAGAACCATTTTCCAACTTTCGATTTGGTCGGAGAACCATAGTCTATTTTTACCACCCCTGTATGCCACCGACTAGCGTAAAACCGGACGTCACATAAGTCAGTCAAAAATATAGATATTGCTTTGAAATTCGGTTTGGGCATCATCCATACATACTTGGTTCTCCAATATACCTTCCGGTTTTTGAATAAATTTAACAAATTGATTTTGTGGAAATTCCCCCCCCCCCCCCCAACAGTTTTTCATCACAAAGTAAAATTTTCAAATATATTCAAAACCGGAAGATATATTGGAGAACCAAGTATGGACGATGCACAAACCAAATTTTAAAGAAATATCTATATGTTTGACTGACTTATGTCCTGTTTTACGCTAGCCAGTGGCAATTAGAATGCGGGAATATATAATACCTCCCGGGCCGGGAAAAAGTTTGTTTAAGTCTGAGGTCAGCCTGTCAAATTTTTGCACGAGCCCGTAGGGCGAGTGCCAAAAAAATCAGGATAACCGAGGACTTAAACAAACTGCCGGCCCAAGGGAGGTATTTATTTTACCATATGCCGCAGGGGGTGCGGGTTAGAGGCATCAAAAGAAAGTCGTGCCAGCTAATGTTTGGTCCTCCGATTTCGGAGATACTGAATAGCAAAGAGTTAACAGGAACCTCAATGTATAAGTGCATTGCCGCCTCATCCAATTACAACAGCGTATTCTGCGGGTTTGGTTAATTCTTCTGACAGGAAGTTAACAGGAACCTCAATGTATAAGTACATTGCCGCCTCATCTAATTGCAATAGCGTCAGCTGCGCCGGTTTGGTCGCATGTGGTTAACAGGAATATTAAAGGGATTATACGGGTTTCCGTCCTGAAAGTAAATGCACTCTTTTGCAGTTGTATGAGCTTTAAACACGTTTAAGACATATAACAGGGACCTCAAAGCTCGTTTAGTCCATTATTTCAGCAATTATCAGCATTAAAACTTGGGCGTTTTTCGAGACTAGTATCAGATAACGAGTACTTGATCGGCACTACTGTCCACCACTTTTATCTTAAGATCAATTTTAGAGTTTTGAATTATCTGCAAGTCCTACACTGGATCACAAAATTATTATGCAATTCAAAACTGACGGGACTTTGTATTACTACACACTGTTCGTTGAGGTTTTGTGTTGTTGTGGTTTTCTTATCTCTGGCCTTTAGCGTTGAGAATTTGGTGATGGCATATGAATTTTTTGGCATGAAAATTCATGAAAAATATAGAGTTTTATGGGAAAACTAGGTAACTGCTGGTGTCGTTGGAACAAAAGAAGTTTATTTTCTTTCAAATATTGCTTATTTTACCGGAAATATGCCATAAGTGAGGTGTTTTTATTAGCATAAAAGAGATGACTGGCTCTGCCTCAGCCGGTCCTGCAGGAAATACGCGGTGGCATCACCGTGCACTTTGGATTGTCCTTACGTGCAGAAGAGGTCATTTCCAGACAAATGTGGCTACCGTGAGACTTCTACCACCTTTATAAGTACGTTTTACTATGTAACTCAATTATTCTGGGAAAAATCCGTATAATCCCTTTAATGTATAAAGGCATTGCCGCCTCATCTAATTACCGCAAACACGAATTTCTTATTGGATGCTTATGAAAATGTCCAATTGTTTGAAACGTTGAATAATTAAATTAATTAGCAATGGTATACTATAAATGGTATAATGCTTATGAAAAATAAGTCTGGTTTAGGATTTTTTTTTACTTAGTTGTCAAACCATGCACCCGACCCCTGTGTTGAAGCGGCAAACCCGCGCTACCTAGTTATTAAGTTACTTTGATATGCCGTTTAGGTACTGTGTTCTTTTACAGATTGGATCTATTGAACTTCAGGTATTTAATCAGCCTATTAGGTACGCACTGTGGCATTCGTATATAAAGGCCTTTTCTCTGCATTTGGGTTTCCGAATGTCCAATAATCAAGACCTCCAAGAAAAGAGAAACACGATAAGAAAGAAGAAGAAAGCTAATAGAATCCAGTCGCGATTCAGATACTCTACTGTGAGGAAAAATAATGGAGCAACGGATCAAACTACTTCAATAACACTGCAAAGAGGAGAACAGTGTCAATCTTCTGGAGTGGTGCAAAACGACACTCACCTTACTCGTGTGCCCTTCTATCGATTGAAGCAAGGAAGGATAATAGCGGGCACTATGAAGCGATCACCTTTCATTGCATGCTTTCAGTCGCCAACCACTTCCAAAAGAATAACAAACTGTGCTCATAATCAAATCAGTAGACAAGTATGATTACGCAGTGCTATGAATTGTCTGCACACGAATTTCGTTTTGCCTATGTTATTGGCGTCAGATATCCGAATAATATGCGCATCAATATGTATGTGTGTTGTATTTAATACAATAAAAAGTTACGTACGTGACAGTGCAACAATGTTTTAAGGCGATTCACAGGGTTTATTCGACAAATCCAGTAATTATAAATATAGCAAATATGCATGTGTGACTTTGGCACTTCCGTTCTGAATATTCTGTTAAACAATTGTCTGGGAAACTAAAAATGCCCCGGGCCAAATCGTTTCCCAGATACCTTCAACACTAGCCGCAGCGGGCCGAAAGCGATTCCCAAAAGCACGTGCTAATGTTGAAAGGGTATCTCGGCATATGGTAAACCGAAATACACTTACCGGCAGCGACAAACCGATCGCCCCAAAGAAACGTGGCTGCTAATTAACTATGCCCTTAAGTCTGTACGATCCAAAAAACCGCTCGTTGATATTTTTGCTTGCAAGCATACCTTATCTGTTGTTTCAGACTGGTTATTGATTCAACTTTTTTTTGGGAACGATTCAATCATGATTCATTTTGGAATCTGAATGATTCAATCACCATTCAATTCAGGGTGAACATTTTGGGAGTTGATTCTTTCCAATTCAAAGAATCAAAACGAATATTTTAATCGATTCACGCTTGATTCAACATTTAAATATATGTGGTGAATTTATGTCAAATAAATACAAATGGAAACATACATATATATGATCATTAAAGCATTCTTACAGCAATACTATTTCAGTATAAATAAATGTAGCCAATGGGACTGCATGTATTTGCACAATTTACCAATGTACTTGAAAATCTTTTGATTCAATCAGCATTGATGTGATGCGGATTTTGATTCAATGAATGAATTGAATGAATTCATGAATCAAAAGATCTGGTGGTGAATCAACAATTTGTGTTATTCAAGGAATTTGTATTGAAGGATTCCAATCGATTCAATCAGTGTCGAATCAATAACCAGTCTAGTTGTATTGTGGGTGAAATCAAGGAAGGATATTGTTTGTTGCGTGATCATTTATTTTGTTGTGCTTGAGACCATTTACCTCAGGCTTAAAAATTTAAAATTTCGCCCCCAGTCATCATTTTTTCTTCTGAAAACTTTCCCGTTCTTGTTTTCTCACAAAGAATGGGACGCACAACCAAGTGTAGCGAACAAGGTTCATTCTATTGCTCGGTTCGGCCGGGTTCTGATCTTCTGACAACGGCATAAACTTTCCCAAAGCCCAATATTTGTCGCTTCACTGACAAAAATATGTCGACAACGCTCGCTACCAAGTTACCGACAAAATAGACCACCTCCCTAGTAGCACACTACATTGATGCGACATTTCCTTTTGGGTGAGATCATTCTGAAATGTAATGTCATAGTGCTACAACGAATCGATATAGATTCAATAGCATTTTCCATTGATTTCCCGTTGCGTATTTGTTGATAACTGGTAGATGGGCAACGTTGTGTCTCGACCAGAAGATGATGTTATCTCAACATTCAAGTTAAGCTCGGTGTCTCATGAGAACATCTATATATCAAAAAGCAAGCCTTGAACAGTATGACAGCCTCAAATAAATAAAACGTGTACATTGTATTTAATGTCGTGCGGTTACAGCCAAATTACATCACCTTAACATTGTCTTTCGATAACTTATTGTCATTTTCAGATCGAGACCGAAGTACAATACGATATTGGTCCTTGACTGTCAACAATTTAGTTAAAGATCGTATAGCGGGATAAAATACCATATTAGAAATAGTGATAAGGGAAAATGCCTCAGATGGGATATTGTACTTAATGTCATATCTAAACTCAGTGTTTAATTTATGTGCAGTTTCGAGAGATTTCATTTATCCGTCGTGACTGTCTGTGACTGTTGACCATTACGTTGTCATGGTAACTGGCCGCTGGCGGTTGTTTGAATCGCACGTGGACCGTCCGAGCCAGTCCGAGCGTCGAGCGCCCGGCGGCGGGGGGTTAGGGTGCTGTTAAATCTCGGATTCAGAATATACATTTATGTCGACATTTGGGGCGCCGGTTTAGATGTGGCACAGTGCCTCTTCAAATATGAGCCGCTTTAGCTCATCGGATGTTAGTGGTGGCAAGTGGTATGTTGCTCGTCTTCCATGCGGAGGGTGGCCGTTTCAAATCCCGGCGAAGGCGAGGAAACAATTATTTCGTATATCGAATCAATGTTGCGTTTCAACCATTAATGTTCGATATCGACGTCGATTCAACAACACTGTTGTTAATGTTATGTACATGTTATTTGCTAAGGACAAATGTTAAAAGTGGTTAACAAAAAATATATAATCAATATTTGCCTTTCAACGGCTATTCAATGTCAAAAGTACCAGCTTGTGTTACTAGGATTTACGGTGATGAAGTTAGTCATTTCGGTGATGCGATTAATTTATTCCCATTTGGAAAGCGTATTTCGAAATAGCAACCAAGTTAAGGAGGAGGGACTTAGGGAGACATAAGTCAATCAAAAATATAGATATTGCTTTGATTTTTTTTGGGGGGGGGGGCATCGTCCATACTTGGTTCTCCAATATATCTTCCGGTTTTTGAATATGTTTGAAAAGTTTGATTTCGTGGAAATTGTTCCCCAAAAACAATCATTGTTTTCATCCCAAAATCAAAATTTTGAAATATACTCAACAACCGGAAGATATATTGAAGACCCAAGTATGGACGATCCCCCCCCCCCCCCCAAGCAATATCTATATTTTTGACTGACTTATGTCTCCCTAAGTACCAGCCTCCTCCTTAACTTGATTGATATTTCCAAACACGCATTTCGAAACGGCAGGGTATTATTCCATCGCCTAAAATAACTTAAAATCTGCGAATAGCTTATCCATCACCGTTTTGATCAATTAATCACCGAACTGACTTAAACATCATCTTTTTGCTGATACGACACCGAAATGACTTAAGACATCGCTGAAATGACTTCAGACATAACCGGATTGACTTGAGCCATCACCGAAATTGCTTGCAGCACTGATTTGATAATATTTACTACGCTGGGGTCGCAACGAACAGTGGAAAATGGCCGTGGCAGAGTCTGGCGGGCGGCCTGGTGTGGCAATACAAATTATAATAACATAATCGAACCTGACATAACCTCTACAGGCATCACGGTCGCAGGGACCGGCGTTTAGAACGCTCCGCTCACATTCGTGTGTTGCTGCGCTGCGACCCTACCGGGGGGGAGGGCAGTCGCCCCCGGACCCCCAGATCATCTTGTAGGCAACTAGTTATAATATTTACTAAGCTGGGGCCCCAACGGACACTGGCCGAGGCAGAGTCTGGCGGGCGGCCTGGTGTGACAGGGAAATTATAATAACATAATCGAATTGGTTACACACTTAACGGTAACGGTATACTTAATCGGTTACGCAAATAATTTATTCCCAAAGGCATCTGGTAGTTGATATACCATATTACTAAATACGTTGATTTGGTAGCATTAGTGATGAAACCAGCTGTTTCGGTGATGAAAGCAGCGTTTCGGTGATATAAGCAGCGTTTCGGTGAAAAAACAGCATTTCGGTATATATTTAGTTATTTTGGCTGCATTTAGTTTCGGTGGTATGTTCAGCTATTTATGTGATTAGAGTAATCATTTCGGTGACTAGATTAGTTTATTCCCTTTGGAAACATCCAGCGCATCCACACTTTCTGAATGAAGCCTTTGAGACATAGCCTTATACAACAATAACAATAGTATAGGTAGGTATCGACAGTGCCCGAGGTGCTGGTAGATATATACGTGCGCGGTGTTTCACGTGTGGGAATGTTTCACCTTTCTGAAAGTTGTAAAATATACGCTGGTTCTAGTAGAAAATATGAAATAAGTGCTGCTGAAAACGATGGTGATATTTGTTCACTCGAAAAGTCACCTAACTTTATACAAATTAAGTTTTTAGATTTGGGCGAATGCCGTGATTATTGAGCTATAGACCGCCGCTGATTGGCTGACAAAATGGGATTGGCTGAAAAGGTGGATGTCAGCCAATCAGCGGCTGCACCAGCCTGGAGTCACTTGCAAATAGTAAATTAAATTGCTTAAAAACGGTTAAGTTCTGGGAAAATTACCTTAGAAATTTAGGACCTGATCGATGTGTGTCAGCACGTTTGTCAGCACATTTGTCAGCACCAATCACGGTCCAGTATTCTGCCTGCCTAGTGCCTACCAATCACAACCCAGTATTCTGCCTACGTCTTGTAGGCAGAATGAAGTGACCACAAAGGTAGGCCATGCTCAGGCCGTGCTGACAAACGTGCTGACGACAGATCGAGCAGGGCCCTGGCCTTAGACACTTTAATACCAGCGCCAAACTAGTTTCATATTAATATAAAACTGTAGTTTGATATTTTCGTTTCGATAACACCACAGATCACGCTAAAAATCACCATACAGATAGATCTCGAAGTGCTAATTACGAAAATCATAATAGCTAAGAGGTGCATCAAACCGTTTGTGAGTTATACTAATTTCAAAGTTTCGAGAAAATTTGGGTGACACCATAGATCACGCTGAAAATCACCATACAGATAGATCTTCACGCGCTTATTACGAAAATCATAATAGCTAAGAGGTAAAACAAACATTTTTTTCAGTTAGACCAATTTAACAATTTCGAAAATTTTGAGTCACACCATACATCACGCTGAAAATCACCATACATATAGCTATCGACGCGCTGATTAAAAAAAAAATATCTAAGAGGTACATCAAACCGTTTTTGAGTCATACCAATTTCAAAATGTGGAAAATTTTGAGTGACACCATAGATCACGCTGAAAGTCACCATACAGGTGATTGGTGATCAACGCGCCGATTACGAGAATCATAATAGCTAAGAGGTACATCGCACCGTTTTTTAGTTATACCAATTTCACATTTTAAAAAAAATTTGGGTGACACCATAGATAACGCTGAAAATCGTCATACAGATAGATCTCATAAACATCATAATCGCCATACAGATAGATCTCATAAACATCATAATCGTCATACAGATAGATCTCAAACATCATAATCGCCATACAGATAGATCTCATAAACATCATAATCGCCATACAGATAGATCTCATAAACATCATAATCGCCATACAGATAGATCTCATAAACATCATAATCACCATACAGATAGATCTCATAAACATCATAATCGCCATACAGATAGATCTCATAAACATCATAATCACCATACAGATAGATCTCATAAACATCATAATCACCATACAGATAGATCTCATAAACATCATAATCACCATACAGATAGATCTCATAAACATCATAATCACCATACAGATAGATCTCATAAACATCATAATCGCCATACAGATAGATCTCATAAACATCATAATCACCATACAGATAGATCTCATAAACATCATAATCACCATACAGATAGATCTCATAAACATCATAATCACCATACAGATAGATCTCATAAACATCATAATCGCCATACAGATAGATCTCATAAACATCATAATCACCATACAGATAGATCTCATAAACATCATAATCACCATACAGATAGATCTCATAAACATCATAATCACCATACAGATAGATCTCATAAACATCATAATCGCCATACAGATAGATCTCATAAACATCATAATCGCCATACAGATAGATCTCATAAACATCATAATCACCATACAGATAGATCTCATAAACATCATAATCGCCATACAGATAGATCTCATAAACATCATAATCACCATACAGATAGATCTCATAAACATCATAATCGCCATACAGATAGATCTCATAAACATCATAATCACCATACAGATAGATCTCATAAACATCATAATCGCCATACAGATAGATCTCATAAACATCATAATCACCATACAGAGATATTTGTGTGCACGTTTTCAACGTGATCTATAGTGTAAATAAAAACTAAAATATGAAACTGGAGTTTGAAATAAAAAGTTTCTAAATTTTCAAATTGGCATAACTCAAAAACCGTTTGATATGACTATTAGCTATTATGATTTTCATGATCAGCGTGCCGAGGTCTATCTGTATGATGATTTTGAGCGCGATCTATGGAGTAAATATTTTGTCTTAGTTTGGTTGTTAACATGTATAACTCAAAAACGGTTAAGTGTACCTCTTATATATGGTGATTTTTGGACTCAGCTTGCAAAATGTATTTGTGTGCACGTTTTCAATGTGATATATGGTGCAAATTAAAAACTAAAATATGAAACTGGAGTTTTAAATAAAGAGTTTTGAAAATTGAAATTGGCTATAACTCAAAAACTCGTTTAATGTACCTCTTAGCTATAATGATGTTCGTAATCAGCGCGTCGAGATCTATCTGTATGGTGATTTTTAGCGTGATCTATGGTGTCACCCAAAATTTTCTAAATTTTGAAATTAGTATAACTCAAACACGGTTTGATTTACTTCTTAGCTATCCGTTTGATGTACCTCTTAGCTATATTAGCGTCAGGCTAGCCTCAGGGTGCAGCCTGACACGTCGGTCGACCACCTGAACGAATGTTCTGTCTCTGTCGGACCCAACGTAGCTGCGGAGATAGCCAGTCTGGGTGCAGCCCCTGAGCTGGCCTGTCGCCTACCCCGGGTCGGAGCCCGTGCTTTCTCCTTCTCTCCAATCACTCTGACCATGCTAGGGCACACACTTTTCAGTATGCGGAGTTCTGCTGCGTGTGGAGCGGATGGATTGTGTGTTCGTGTCCTCAAGGCTAGTTTTCCCGCTGTCGGCGGTGTTATCCTTCACATTATCAATTCCTGCCTCGCCACGTCCGATTATCCCGATTCCTGGAAGCACTCCATTATCCATCCCATCTTCAAATCCAGTGACCCTTCCGATCCGTCAAACTTCCGTCCTATTTTCATCATCCCCATCATCAGCAAAGTGGTGGAGCGTGTTGTACAGCGCCAGCTGTGCTATTACCTCTCATTTAACCATCTCCTTTCCCCCGCTCAGCACGGTTTCCGCCCCCGCCATTACACTGAAACCGCGCTGATGACAGTCACCGATCATATCCTCAGCGCCACCGACAGCGGGGAAATATCGCTTATGTGTCAGATTGACCTAAGCAAATGTCTCGACGTGATTAACCACGATATTATCCTTCGCAAAATGACACTGTACGGTATTGACACCACCTGGTTTAGCGCGTACCTCCGTGGCCATACGCAGAGTGTGGAGCTCAGGGACAGCGCCGGTCGTACGCTGTCTTCGCCGCAGCTCGCTAACCGCATGGGAGTGTTTCAGGGATCAGCCCTGGGGCCGCTACTGTTTACCGTGTTAGCGAACGATTTGTCACTGTACACAGATGGTGCGTTAGTTGTACAATACGCTGGCGATACGCAGATCGTGGTCTCGGGCAGGAAGTGTGAGCTGCCGGCGCTGATCTCACGTATAGAAACGAGTCTTGCATCCCTAGACAAGTGGTTCCGCGCGAACGCTCACAAGGTTAACGCGTCAAAAACGCAGCTAATCACTTTTGGAAACCGCCAAAATTTGCGCAACCTTCAACATTTTACTGTGACTTTCCGAGACACTGCTCTTGAACCTTGTAACGAGGTGAAAAATATCGGACTCACTTTTGACAGAACCTTGTCCTGGGATGATCACGTGACTGCCATCAGTCGCCGCTGTATCGGAATGTTAGCCGGTCTCTCGCATGTGTGTCACCACTTGTCTGATGGTGTCATCACGACACTGGTGTCAGCTCTCGTTCTCTCGCAGGTCCGCTACTGTTTCTCGGTGTACGGTACCGGTTCACAGAAAAACTTCGACAAAATCCAGAAGATGATCAATTTTGGTGCTCGTGTGATCGCCGGGAGGCGCAAATTTGACCACGTATCCGGCCTGCGGGAGAGGCTGGGCTGGCTGCAGGCGCGTCAACTGGCTGACCTATGTCCGATGTGCCTCACACACAAGGTACTGGAGTCCGGTAAACCTGAGGCGCTGGCGTCTGCCCTCCAAGTGAACGGTCCCTTGCGGCGCACCAGGCAGTGAACCAGGCACCAAGTGAACGCACCAGGCAGGACAGTCTGCTTTATGTCCCCCGTTCTACAACTGAGGCCGGGAAAAGGCGATTTTGTAGTCGTGCTCCCAGCCTGTACAACTATATTCCTGATGGACTCGCGGAGCTGGGACCGCGGAGCTTCTGCCGCGCACTGAAACGTTAACTTTTAGCCGCTGCGGCTGAGTGAGCCGCTGCCACGTGACTGCACTGGGAATGCCGATGTACCGAGTGTATGGCTTTCTGTGATGTGTTTTAGAGCGATCGTGTGTGTGTATCCAACCCCTGGTGTTTCCTATGTTTGACTCGGGGCGTAATAGCCACTATGTCTGTGGATAACCCTACGACTGTGAACACATAATACAGAATACAGAATACAGAATACAGAATACAGAATATACAGAATACAGAATACAGAATACAGAATACAGAATACAGAATACAGAATACAGAATACAGAATACAGAATACAGAATACAGAATACAGAATACAGAATACAGAATACAGAATACAGAATACAGAATACAGCATACAGAATACAGAATACAGAATACAGAATACAGCATACAGAATACAGAATACAGAATACAGAATACAGAATACAGAATACAGAATACAGAATACAGAATACAGAATACAGAATACAGAATACAGAATACAGAATACAGAATACAGAATACAGAATACAGAATACAGAATACAGAATACAGAATACAGAATACAGAATACAGAATACAGAATACAGAATACAGAATACAGAATCCAGAATCCAGAATCCAGAATCCAGAATCCAGAATCCAGAATCCAGAATCCAGAATCCAGAATCCAGAATCCAGAATCCAGAATCCAGAATCCAGAATCCAGAATCCAGAATACAGAATACAGAATACAGAATACAGAATACAGAATACAGAATACAGAATACAGAATACAGAATACAGAATACAGAATACAGAATACAGAATACAGAATACAGAATACAGAATACAGAATACAGAATACAGAATACAGCATACAGCATACAGAATACAGAATACAGAATACAGAATACAGAATACAGAATACAGAATACAGAATACAGAATACAGAATACAGAATACAGAATACAGAATTCAGAATACAGAATACAGAATACAGAATACAGAATACAGAATACAGAATACAGAATACAGAATACAGAGTACAGAATACAGAATACAGAATACAGAATACAGAATACAGAATACAGAATACAGAATACACAATACACAATACACAATACAGAATACAGAATACAGAATACAGAATACAGAATACAGAATACAGAATATCATGATTTTCGTAATCAACGCGTCGAAATATATATGCATGGTGATTTTAAGCGTGATCTATGGTGTCACCCAAAATGTTTGCAATTTTAAAATTAATATAACTGAAAAACCGTTCGATGTACCTCTTAGCTATTATAATTTTCGCAATCAGCGCGTCGAGATCTATCAGTATGGTGATTTACAGCGTGATCTATGGTGTCACCAATTTTTTCTCTCGAAATGTTGAAATTGATATAACTCAAAAACGGTTATATGTACCTCTTAGATATTATAATGTTCGTAATCAGCGCGTCAATATATATATATATATGTATGGTGATTTTGAGCGTGATCTATGTAGTCAACAAAAACTAAAATATCAAACTGCAGTTTAATATTAATATGAAACTAGTTTGACGCTGGTCATTTCAATAACGGCCCAGGATAATGGCTATCTCAGTTTAAAACTAATAAAAAGGTGAAACATTCCCTTTAACAAACAAACAATATGTGGATCAGGAGAGTTCTAGTCAGGGTTCAGCAGACTTGGAATAAATTGGTAAATGTCTAGCATGGAACACCCGTAGTTTTTAACCAATCATATGCAAAAAGTGACCATTCTCAGCGATATATTGTTGAGTCAGGGCTGGGAAACATAGTATGGGGCAGGTTTTGAGGTTTGTGGAAGGGATTCCTTAAATGGGGTGGCTCATATTAAATGTGACTTAAATTACTGACAAATAACGTATTGGAGATATAGGATAGGTTAGGGTAACCCAACCTACTTACCACACATCTTCATATGCTCCGTAACCCATTTGGGGCAGGATTTAGACTGCCACAAACATCTCATTGACATATTTGCTCATGATTAGAATGACGAACCGATATGTTAAAGTATGGCCACAGTCCACAGACACTTTTCGAAAATCTTGCATTTGCGTACTCTTGCCCGACATGGTGGCTAAGATTACTCACTCCTCGACACATCGAACTTCGCATACATAAGATAAAAACAAAACAATGGGTCTGTTCCAGTGGTTCCTCCAAAAAAAGATTAAATTAGTTTAGAGGAGGTTGGAGGAGCGCTGATTTGCGTCGCCACGGGAACAATTTCGGATGAGGTATCAGCTGTTTGCGAGCATGTCAAGTAGACAGTGCTGATGCATTGAAGACGAACACGGCGTCCAGATCCACAACAAATATGAGATACCCAATTTTGAATTTTGATACTCAATTTTAAGTACCCATGGGGAAAATGAGAAGAAGAAAATACTATTCGCACCACTTAAACTTCATATTCAGTCCTCACTCTCTTTCTCTTATGTGTAACAACAAATAAGGCGTCCGAATTACATATGAATGCACCACGCCACTAATGTCTACAATATTATCCTCCAGCCTCCTCCGAAAAAAAGCACCTTTAATTTCGGAGAGGAGTTCGGAGGAGATTTGAGGTGAGCTTGGAGGAGCTTAGGTGTTTGGATGAGCCACGGGAACGATAATATTAGTTTGAAGGAGCTTAGGAGGTTAGAGGAGGTTTGAGGAGCCAATGGAACAGACCCATGGCTTCCGTGTGTTTCAGTGACAGAAATCTTTACAACCAACTGCAAATCAAAACTCTCACTCGTACACGCGTATCCCCCAAGGCATGGACCCAGGGGGTATCAACATGTCGTTGTTCCAGTTGAATAATTCGATCTAAAAGTGATCATTAATCAATCAACGATCAAATATGTATCCTTTGTTACCTCACCAGTTCGGATATTTAAAGTCCGCTTCATATTTGAAGCGTAAAATGGTGATTGGGTAGGTAATAATGCATAGCATAGATAACTATAGTTACGTAAAGTTATCTATGTACATAGTAAACACATACGTTTCTGTGCGTATTCTTGCTTGCCCTCCAGAGCGGTGCGTACTCTTGACCGCCGGGTACGTTGCGCACAAAACATGTTCATAAATGTAGCACTAAACCAAGCGTGAGAATTAGACACAATACGTAAAATGTTATGCACTTTTCAAATAACCAGCGATTACAAATCAAACCGTGCTTCCTGCAAAACGCTATAATGTTTATGTTATCTCCAACTTTACATCAGCATCATGTAGAGTAAACGAACGTGTCTCAGAACGACAAATGGAGCCGCAGCGCGCCGAAATTTGGGATGCTTTATAAAGGCAATGGTGGCTTGCTTATGGCACTAAATGGCGCCGCTTCGACGCATGGGCGGCGGAGGCGGGGGACGGGGGAGACGCGTCCCCCGTCCCACCCACCCCCCCCCCCCCCCGAAACATTTTCGGATTTAACATTACGCCTATGGGCGTTGCATGGAAAGAATCGACTTCAAAGTGCCTCCGTCCCCCCTAACTTTCGGAAGGTGGCGCCGCCCTTGCTTCGACGTTGCTAAGCAGGTGAAACAGCTGGTGCGTACTTACCAGGGGCGGATCCAGAACATCTTGAAGGGGGTCATCAATTGCAGTGGTGCCCCTATCTATACCCAAATCTAAAAACTCAACGGATTTGGTCCACTATATTATTTCAGCATTTTATTTTATTGACAACGTTGGCTATAGGTATTTGCAATATCAGTCGTACCCTTTCTATCATTTAAAGTGCCGCGGATGGTGCTAAAATATATTATTTGTACAGTCAAGTGCGGCCCCAGGCGGCTGATGAAGAATTGACCAAGAGGGAAGTCGAGGTTCGTGACCAGGGGGGGTTGGAAGTCGTTTTTACGAGCAGTAAATATTATGCATGCGATAAACTATTATTGCGCCGCGAAGCGTTGCCAAAATTTGAGGTTTTGAGCGGGTTGGAGAACCACATTTTGCTATTGCAACCAGCATGCAGGGTCAAAACGAGGAAATATGTCTGGAGCAAAAGGTAGTGTCAAAAGACATGTTGCCCCCCCCCCCCCATTTAAGGCAAAAGGAGGGGCCATGTCCCCATACCCCCCCCCCCCCCCCCCCATACCCCCCTCCCCCTCCCACCCGCCCCTACCCTATTGCCTGGAATAGGAACTGCCGAGCTTATCAGGCGTTATACTCGAGAGACATCTATTTGGCTGGAATAGGAACTGTCTAGCTGTGCGACACAGCATATATTCAGGCGATTCAGGCGATTTACTCGTGACATCTATGGGCTGGAATATGAACTTCCGAACTGTGCGGCACAGCATATATCAGGCGTTATACTCGAGAGACATCTATGGGCTGGGATAGGAACTTCTAAGTTGTGCGGCACAGCATATACCAGGCGTTATACTCGAGAGACATCTATTGGCTGGAATATAAACTGCTAAGCTATGCGGCACAGCATGCATCAGGCGTTATACTCGAGAGACATCTATGGGCTGGGATAGGAACTTCTAAGTTGTGGGGCACAGCATATACCAGGCGTTATACTCGAGACATCTATTGGCTGGAATATGAACTGCTAAGCTATGCGGCACAGCATGCATCAGGCGTTATACTCGAGAGACATCTATGGGCTGCAATAGGAACTGCCAAGTTATGCGGCACAGCATAAATCAGGCGTTCCACTCCAGACATCTATTGGCTGGAATGGGAACTACCGAACTGTGCGGCACAGCATATATCAGGCGTTATACTCGAGAGCATGGGTGTAAAAATGTTTTCAAAGTTGGTGTCGACTGGCAGCAGACCCGAACATCCTATCACCAATCTTTTACATCTTATTCTGTCCCCTTCAGTTTTAAATGGGAACAAAAGGCGGTATAAATGCACACATAACCCCAGGGGTGTAGCCAACATTTTTCGAGACAGGTGCATCCGGTCGGGGGGCCGTCACAGGGGGGGGGGGGCAGTCCCCATAAATATCCGAAACGGCATTTGGGCCCATGCCAGGCCTGAGAGAAAGGCACGTAGCCAGGATTTCGTCCAGGGGGGTCGGTGCTTCGAAAGGGCCCCCTTCCCGAGCGCTGAAAGGGCCCCTTCCCAAGCGTTGAAAGGGCCAAACAAAACGGATGAAAAGGCA
>JAXIVJ010010926.1:12500-45458 GCA_036785665.1 Chirona hameri | reverse complement strand
CTATCTGCCAGTGATGCCGCACTTACAGCGATGGGGGCTGCACATGCGAGCGAAAATTCCTGTTGTAAGCTTTAAGCCTATTGAGTATTTTATTCGTGAGTGAAGTGCCGTCTATTTATAAATACAGAATAAGGTTTGCAAACATTTACTAAAAAATATGTTGGGTAACCTTATGTGACATTGTGATGTGGCAGTGTGAGGTTTATTCAATCCAGGCGTTGCAAATTGTTTGTATTATATGACAGCTGATTTACGGTTAATATACAAGCCACCAGCCACTGGCTCTCATATCAGTGCCAGCGTCTACAAAAACTATCCATGCAAACACAGTACAGGGGCGGATCCAGGATTTTCATTGAGGGGGGGGGGGGGGGCTGCAGGTCCAGGGTTGTCACACTTTTTTTGCACCTGAAGGGGACGCCTTTGTCGGGTC
Organism: Chirona hameri; assembly: GCA_036785665.1. Lineage (NCBI taxonomy): Eukaryota > Metazoa > Arthropoda > Thecostraca > Balanomorpha > Balanidae > Chirona > Chirona hameri. Next base: position 45,025 of record JAXIVJ010010926.1, on the reverse strand, counting down.
GTCAGCGCGATAAGTTGTTGAGCGGGGGGTGGGGGGAGGGGGGGGGGGGTAGTGTCCGGGTTGTCAGAGCGAAAAATTGTTGACTCGTGGGAGAGGGGAGGGGGGGGGGGGGGGGAGGGAGGGTAGCAGCGTGGGTCCCTCAGTGCGATAAAAAAAAGTCGTTGACAAGGAGGAGAGGAGTTTTTAATTATCACCTAACCCGTGCCCGCTGTATCCCCAGTGGGCGAGAACGGCCTTTTAGCGCGACACGCGTTTCTTCTTCAATTTACGGCATCGGTTTGGCATGTATGATATCAATCGATAGCTGATGAATCAGGGAGCTCAAAATATGCACTTTCTTTTATCTGGGTTTAACCCGGCATTGACGGCGGAGCAAATATTGCCCCCCCCCCCCCATCCCCGGAACCAATGATCGTAGAGGAGACACGCAAGGCGGCATTCTAAATCTCTCAGCGACTCGCATCTAAAGCATACTCGACATTGTGGAATTGTGGTCACATATTAGGTCAAAGTCGGGTCAAAGGTCAAAATCGAGGCATTTGAGTTTATGAGCCATACTTTCCATCCAAAGCCTTTGGTTGCGACCATGATCACCCACAATGCTCTCAAAGGTATAATACACATCCCACATGAGCTAAAGTGAGATTCTTGGCAAAGGTTCAAGGTCAGGGTCAGGTCACAAAGGGCACTATGCGCAGAAAATCTACGAAAGTCATGCGACACATGTTTTATGGGCTATTGTACACGTATAATTTCGATAATGATAGTCCTGTTACCATAAGACCTCATTAAGTGAAGTTTAGTGTCAAGCTCAGCTCTGATCAAGGTCAGGTTACTTAAGGTCAAAATTTGAAATTGATAAATATAAATACAAAAGGCATGGTCTGGACCGGTTTTGTCCTCAGAAATACAGTGCTGGATTTTATTTGTCTGTATCAGGTCAGTAAAAGCCAAAAATGCAGTAACAAATATGACGTCATGAGTTACTCTTACTTAGGAAGCATAAATCAATCAAAAACAAAGATATTGCTTTGAAATTTGGGTTGGGTATTGGCCATATATGGTTCTCCAACATGTATTCCGGTTTTTGGAAAATGTTCGAAAAGTTTGATTTTTAGACCATCTTTTAAACAAAATACTTTTTTTTGTCCATTTTTTGGTCAAAAAGCGAAAAATTCGGAAATCCGAGACAGCCATTTTGTAGCCCTTGTTTATTTGCTATCTTTATACTTTTATCTTTAAAAAATGGCCTTTGTACGGCCAGTTAATTGGAGACAGCAGAGATCCGGGCATTGTAATGGGGCAGAGTTAATAGTGATGTACACTATAAATAAGCTGCAAAATATAAAGCGCAAATATGCGCAAGGTATCATTTAATAGGCACAAAGTATAAACTCTAACGAGGCAAAAATGGTTTCATCAGAGCGGAGAACCGTGGAATGAAAATTGTAGGATTAACTCAAGTTTTGATTCTGTTGGCCAGTCACTTCAATAACATACCTTACTTAATGTTATAATATCAAATTGTTAATTTACATGCAAAGGTCATATATAGGTATTTCGGGCTGCTGATGATTTATACTTTCAAGAAAAAATACCACAAAGCCTCTACGAAACGTTTCTTCTCCTCTCACATTAGCATATATCCATGCGATGAGAATGAGGCGCGCCATAGCAATATCGCGGCTGAACAATAGTGTGTGTTTGAAGACATGGTGCATACAAGTTAAAAAAAATATTGCCGAATCGGTGTTATACTTTCATGCTATGCATTTTTTTCTTGAAAATGAGCCGTATAAAATAGTCATTTTTGAAATTTGATTTTTCACCCATGTCGCGCTAGCAGGCGTTATCGCCCACTGTGCGCTGGGCACAGAACACGCCCCGCCGCGATGGAGGAAGATTCTTGCCCCACCCCTCGTTATCTTCCGAATCAATAACCGCAGCGAGACGCGCAAGGCGGCATGGGAAAGCTCTCAATGAGATGCATCTAAAGCTTACGCCGAAATTTTCAAAATAAAGTCATATGTCAGGTCACGGTCAGATCAAAATTGAAGTATTTGAGTTGTTGGGGGACATATTCCCATCCCAAGCCTAGATTGCAACTATTATCACACAAAGTACTCTCAAAGGTATAATGCATATCTCGCAGAAGCAAAAGTGGAAACTGTAAGCAAATTTCAAGGTCAAGGTCAGGTCACAAAAGGTCACTATGGCAAAAGTTATATGAAAGTCATCCTACACATGTTTAATTTAGTTATTTAGTTTGTTTAGTTTACACGTAAAATTCGATAGTAGGCAGCTGTTTTCACAACCTGACCCCATATCGCCACAGGTCATCCGTCAAGGTCAGGGGCTCAGGTCACATAAGGTCAAAATTTGAAATTGATTAATCTAAATAAAAAACATGAACATACCAGTTTTGAATGACAGTTCATCAGAGTGACAGTTTTGAATGACAGACAGTTTTTGAGTGACAGTGTTGAATGACCGTCAGTTTTGATGAACATACCAGTATATAAAAAAAACATACTAGTTTTGTCTCAGAAATATAGCGCTGGCATTTATTTGTCTGTATCTGGTTATTACACCTTTTTCACTTCAAATTAAAATAAGTGAAGTTCAAATTAAAACAAGTGAAATTAAAATTAAAATATGCGAAGTTCAAATACAAAAAAGCGATATTCAATTTAAAATAAGTGAAATTCGAATTAAAATAAGTGAACTTCAAATTAAAACTATTCACTAAGCACATTCAGAGCCGTGAAAGCATCGGCTATATACCATGAACCCACGTGTAAGGCTATTACAGACGCAATTCACATTGTTATTTACATTCAGTGTGCTGTGCACTGGCGGATCCAGGGGGCATCAGGGGAAAATGCCCCCCCCCCCCCAACCCCCATAGGAATCTGGGGGGGGGGGGGGGCATTCAATACAAGTATCTCCCCACGCGTTCCCAATTTATCGTACAAATTGTCATTGCAGCAGTCAAAACCCAGCTATCCACAGTCAAAAACCGAAAAATTTCGCGCCGCTTCGCGGCATGGCACAACTTTCGCAATTGCTTGTGTAAATTTAGAAAATGGGAAAATAAATTCCATTAAGTGTTTGGCAGAGGCTCTCCTTGGCGGTAATTGCTGGCACTGGTGGATCCAGGGGGTATCAGGGGCAAATCCACCCCCTCCTCCCACAGGAATCTGGGAGGGACATTCAATACAAGTATCCCTCCCCCGCGCGTTCCCTGCACTGCACGTGACAAATCTTAGGAGAGAAAAAAAATCTTAGGAGAAAACTTCATGAAAACGGAAGTTTTGTTCTCGAATGATTGAATTGGAAAGTTTGTATGTATATGTTTCTTTCAATGATAGACAAAACAGCGCACCTGATGCAATTCAAGTAGCCCTGGTGACACTTAACCCGCGCCCCGCTGGGAGGGAAGGGGGGGGGGGGGCAGAATCTGCCCTCCCTCCTGGATTTTCTCAATAACTTAAAAACTATCATAGATATGAACGTTAAGATTTAAGTACCTTATGCTGCATCAATTATACGTCTTCTCACCGAATTCCAATACAATTTATGTAGTATTTTGGGTGATAATGACGTTTTAATGACGTCATGTCAAGGCATTTCTGGTGGAAAAACAATAAATGTTTGAACAGTCTTAGAACATAGTTTTGAAGAAAATTGCAAAAAAACGTCAAAATAATTGAAACGGAATTCTATTCAAAATGGCTATCTCAGATTTGCGAAATTTTGTGTATTTGACCCCCCAAAAATACAATGAAAACATATTCGGGAAAAAATATAAAAATCTATTTTTGTGAATTTGAAAAGTGAATTTCTTAATCTCGAATACCAAAATAATGTGACCGGCCCAAATCCGCGGAGAAAACAAACTGGGGGTACCTTTATGACACAAAAAGATGCCCCACCCACGAGGAGGGAGGCTGGATCCGCCAGCGGTGCTGTGTAATAATGGAATTATATGACCAAATGTTGATACCTACCGCCGAAGTTCAGGATTATTGCCGAAGTAAAGGGGAGGATTGATGGCGACTTCCAACCTGTGAGGACATTGAACGTACAAGATAGTGATCTCAACCGGCACAGTTGAGATACCGTTTCAACCGTGAGGTACCGTTTCAACCGTGCCGGTTTGAAACCGTGCCGGTACATGTGTGTCGAAAGAGACACCAATGCGAGCACCATCTTTGTATAAACAAATTATGTGAGAAAAAACTTTTTATTTGAAACCTTGTCGAAATAACAGCAAAATGCCGTCGAAATTCCTAAACGAACTCGACGTTTTAACCCTATTCGTAACAGGCTCCTGGCTACCCCTATTTGTACCAGGGGGGGGGGGGCGGATTCCGCCCCCCGGAGATCTCGAGATCTACCTATCCGATTTTCACAAATGAAACGGATTTTGGTTCCCCTCAACACGATCTACATTTCTAAAAAAGAAAAAAATAGACATTTTTGATAGGGGGGCAACAGGGGGCAAAAATTAAATTTTGTAGTGGTATATGTGATCCAACACAGCTGTCATGTTTATCAACCGATTTTAACACAACCAGTGGGAATCGATAGCAATTGAATTGGAGATTGATAAATGGCGATGACTTTTGGAAATTCAAAAATCATAGGCGTGTGCAGGTCACTCAATATGGGGGTGAAGTAAATGCGGAATAAAACTTTTTATCTTTTTTTAATAAATGAAATGGTATGTTATTGTGACATTAGACAAAACTGTTATATTTTTTTTTGTCATAGGCGGTACCAGGTTAGCGAAAAAGGGAGGTCAAATAGGAACAAATATTAACCGCAGGCATGTTGCTACCCAGCACTATAAATAAGTTACCGATCGTAGATAGTTCCTTTTTGCATATTGTACTTCATCATAGGTGCATCCAGGATCCAAACTGGGGAGGCGCAAGACCTTTTGATAAGTATATTATCCGCTATTATGATACTAACTAGTCAACAGCGACTATTTCACTTACAATTTCAATTCAGATTGCTTACCCCCTTTTTACCCTACCTGGACTCGCCTATTATCTCATAATCGTTCGTAGAGTACCCTGTGGTACGTGTTTCATCCGAAAACTGCAGTATGTTATGTCATTGTAGGCCTATGCATCCTAGTTTCCTAGCAATACTATGACCTTGTTTCTTCCATTCCTGAGCGCGCCTCTGCAAAAAAATATTGTATTCCCTCTCCTGGCCTCATATGTGCATACAACATTATAAGTTAACCGTCTATTGCGCCGTAATCGCTGGCATATCGTCATCACCATGCCAGTCACCCCCCTTTTCATGTGCATGAACACGCCCCTGCAACTCTATATGTAATAAATTACAAAAATAACAGAGGGCGAAGCTATCTTTTACATCTTGGTATCTATAAATGCTCCTTACATCGCTCTATTGGCTTCCCGCCAAGCATTTAATACTTCCTGGAACCCCCCCCCCCCCTTTTCAAGCCCCTGAAACCATCTCTGCCATGCAATTTTTATGATATTTCATTAACATCAACTAATTTGTACTTGTTGCAATCACCACAAACCGATGTAACTCCTTCATACATAAGGCAGTTAGGAAGACACCGTGAAGATCGCATTTCCGTATTATCGCCAAATGTCGCCGCCGAACCCTCCCAAAACCGTGCACTGGAACCGCCTCTGTTCAGGTTAAGAACTCAAAATTTTGACTCCAAATGCGGAATTCAATTCTAGGAAAAGTCCCAAAATGTCATGGGCCTGCTCCAAGCCGTTCTGGAGATATCTGCGAAAACATGAGGGGGGGGGGGGGATCCACCCCTGTTACAAATAGGGTTAATTTGAATTTCATTTATTTTAATTTTAATTTCTCTTATTTTAAATTGAATCTTGTTTTAATTTGAACTTCACTTATTTTAATTTGAAGTGAAAAAGATTAGAAGCCAAAAAAGTAACTTAAAAAAATGACCCCATGAGTTACCTAAACTTAGGGAGCCATAAGACAGTCAAAAACAAAGGTATTGCTTTGAAAGTTGGTGTGGGTATCATCCATACTTTGTGCTCCAATATTTGTATTCCGTTTTTTTATCATCAACAATTGATTTTACGGATTTTTTTCCCGAATTTTTTGTTTGTTTTGTTTTGGGGGTGAAAAACCCCAAATTAAGCAAAGATCCGAAGTACCCATTTTGAAGATAATGTTATTTCCTTTCTTTTGATGTTTTATTTTCAATTTTCAGCAAAACTCGATGTTCTACGATTTTTCAAACATTTATCGCTTTTCCACTAAAAATGGCAAGCCATGATGTCAATGCAATGTCATTATGTCTCAAAATACTACATTGATTACATTGCAATTAGGCAATAATACGTATAATTGTTGCAGCATAAGGTACTGCAAGTTTTATTTCGATATCTATCATAGTATTCAAGTTATTGAGAAAATCCGGGAGGGGGCCGATTTTGCCCCCCCCCCCCCTCCCCTCAGCCGGGCGCGGGCTAGTTATCACTTCCTACAGCCAATGCACGAACGTGTGGAGGGCATTATTAAGTGGCGGCGCCAGGGGTCAAACGTAGGTGAGGCAGTCAGGGGAGTTGGGGGGCGCTCTTTCGTGATATTGTTTAGTAGGTTGGTAAATATATGCAGATCGCCACCGCTAATATTTCACCGCTACACACGGACGTAAGGCACGCGGCACGTAAGGCTTTCGATTCGACACTTCATTCTGCCGGGTGACAATAATTGTGCGACTGCATGTTAAGAATAGGAACCAGAGCCTACACATAAAATCATTAGGTATATGTTAAGAACACGGCTAGGAAAAATGCATCGAAATATAATGTCCTATTTGTAATCCAAGTCTGGACAGCCCGCCGATCTCCTTGCAGCAATATGTAACTATTACATAAGTTAATGATATTTGCCATTAAAAGTAGATAAACAAATATAAAACCATTATATTTAAAACCATTATATTATATATAAACCATTATATTTGACCTAGGCAGAGTGTGAGAATAGTAGCGGAGTACCGGAGCCTGCTGCAGAGGTTGAAGGAGTCCAGGAAACCAGTCATTGTGACTGGCATCCTCCCTCGCTGTGGAGCCAGTGAGGAGTGGTACTCGAGAGCTCTGTCTGTGAACAGCTCAGTTCAGAACTTATGTTCAGCTATGGGGCTTAGTTATGTAGACTTATGAGATCAGTTCTATGAGTGGCATAGGTACTATATGAAGGATGGGCTTCACTTATCGGATGAGGGGGCAAGGGCTTTGGGAGATGCCTACAGAAGTGTCATTCAGGGAAACTAGGTAGGAGGGGGGGGGGGGGGGGGGGGGTTCAGGGACGCTAGTACTAGGGCATCAAGAAGTAAGCATTGGTAGAAGTTCATGTCAGAATAGGACAGTAGATCATAATCCCCTCAGAATTAGTAGTCAGCTCAAAGTATAAGATCACATGTGTGTTGCTGAATGCCCAAAGTATTAGGTCTAAATTTGATGAGTTTGAGTGTTATGTTGCCCTTGAAAAGCCTGATATCATTTGTGTAACCGAGACATGGGTTAGTGAGGGGTATAATAGGGATAGGCTACAGGATTTCGAGTTACAAGGGTATAACATGTTCTCATACTGCAGAGAATCACGGCAGGGAGGCGGAGTGTTTGTATATGTAAATAGCTTGTACTGCACTACTAGAGTTGATGATTCTAGTAAAGTAAAAGAAGTAGAATCAATCTGGCTTGACATTAAAATTGGTACAGGAAACAGAGGCAGGTTGAGGATAGGTGCATTTTACAGACCAGGGAATCTTCCAAGGAACTCCCAAGCTGAAACAGACCAAGATATTTGTGAGGAAATACGTAGGAACTTTCGGGCTCAGTGTCTTATTATGGGAGATTTTAACTTAAGAGGATACGAAAGTATAGCAGAGGAAACAAATGAGTGTAGGTTGTATAGGCAAATCTTTGAAGAGGAGCTTTTCATGCATCAGTTTGTAACAGAGCCAACCAGACATTGCTCCATTCTAGACCTTGTATTCTCAGACAACAGTGATCTAGTTAGTGACATAAGTATTTGTGCAGGTCTAGGAACCAGTGATCACAATATGGTTAAATTCAATATCTCATCAGAAATGAGGCCCAAAGATAACCTTATTATGGTTCCAAACTTCAGCCGGGCTGATTTTGATGGTATTAGAAATGACCTCGCACAGATAAAATGGAACGTTGAGTTGGCAGGTTTAGATGCATGTGAGGCCTGGAATGTTTTCAAAGCTAGATTAAGCCAAATTCAAAATCGGCATATACCCCTCAGGCACAAACGTAACAGAACCAAGGGCAATCCAGTTTGGCTTACCCCAGAAGTAAGGAGTGCTATACAAGCTAAAAGAAGTGCATTTGGCATTTTGAAGGGATCTTCACTAGATATAAATCAGAAGGCCTACCAGAATGCAAGAAATTCAGTTAAGAAAAAGGTCAGAGCAGCTAAAAGGGCAAAGGAACTTGATTTAGCTAGACATTGTAATGCAGATAGTAAGAAGTTCTTCAGTTTTTATAAGTTAAGTACAGTTTCCAAAAATATAGGTCCATTTAAGGTAGATGATGTGTTAGTTAGCAAGGACAGTGAAATGGTTGAAGTGCTTAATGATCAGTTTCAATCTGTCTTTACTATCGAGGACCAGAGTAGTATTGCAGCACTTCAGCCTGAGCTAGAGACAGAGGAGACTATAGGAGAGCTAGGTGGCATAAGTAGTGAACTTGTTCTAGAATATCTAAAGAAAGTAAGGCCTAACAAGGCAGAAGGACCTGATGAAATCCATGCTAGACTTTTAAGAGAATCTGAAAGGGAGTTGTCGGTTCCATTAGCCATAATATTTTCTAAATCACTTGCAGATAGTAAAATTCCACTTGATTGGAAAAGAGCAAATGTTGTTCCTATTCATAAAAAGGGAGATAGAAGTAAAGAGGAAAACTATAGACCAGTTAGTCTGACCTCATTAGTCTGCAAGGTGCTTGAATCAATCATCAAAGATAAGATTGTTGAATTCTTGGAGCAAAATGAACTCATCAAAGATACACAGCATGGCTTTAGGAAGGGCCGTTCTTGTTTAACTAATCTTCTGGAGTTTTTGGATGTTGCAACAGATAGCGTTGATCAGGGTAAACAGCTGGATGTAGCTTTTCTTGATTTCAGTAAAGCATTTGACAAAGTCCCCCATACAAGACTGGGGTTGCAACTTAAAATTCATGGGATCAGGGGCAAGATTCTGGATTGGATAGAAACGTGGCTTTCAGGACGCCAGCAAAGGGTTATATTGAATGGGTGCCAATCACAATGGAAGGAGGTTCTCAGTGGGGTTCCACAGGGCTCAGTCCTGGGCCCATTGCTTTTTATAATATTTGTGAATGCAATTGAGAACAGTATAGACAGCAAAGTCTTGAAATTTGCAGACGATCTAAAAGTTGTCAGGATTATTAGAGGAAAACATGATCAGGATGTTTTTCAATCAGATCTGGACAAGCTAGTTGAGTGGTCTGAAGCATGGCAGATGAAATTCAATTTGAGTAAATGTAAGATTATGCACGCTGGACGGGTTAGCAGTAAACATAGGTATGAAATGGGTGGGCAGAAAATGGAGCAGATTGAAAAGGAAAGAGATTTAGGTGTCGTGGTAAACAATAGACTATCAGCGTCGGACCAGGTTGTAGAAGCTAGGAAAAAGGCACTTAGAATGCTAGGGGCCATTAACAGAAATGTTTCCTAAAAGAGTGAAAAGGTAATAACAAAACTGTATTGTGCATACGTTAGACCACATTTGGAGTATTGTGTACAAGCCTGGTCTCCAACATTTGAGAAAGATTGCTGGTTGTTAGAAAGAGTTCAAAAAAGGGCAACAAAAATGATTAATTGTCTTGGTAGTTTACCTTATGAAGATAGATTAAGGAAATTGGGTATGTTTTCACTTAGATATAGAAGGCTAAGAGGAGATCTAATTGAAGTCTTCAAATTTGTAAATAGTCAGCATTCTGGATATTTAAAGGGTATGTTTGAGTTCAATAGGGAAAATCGAGGTAGAGGTCATCAGCATAAACTCATTATGAAACAAAGTAGGACTAGGCTACGACAGTCATTTTTCAGTAGAAGGGTTGTAGGACATTGGAATATGCTACCAGGGGATGTCGCTGATGCAGTGACACTTGCTTCCTTCAAAATTAGATTAGATAAATACTTTACAGAGAAGGGATTAGTTCATAAATACTCGTGGGATTAGCCTTCTTTAATGCAGGTAGAGTAAGGTGATTTGAAGGGGCGAGACTGGTGGAGGGGGGGGGGGATGGGGGGGGGGGGGGTGCAACCTCGGATGGGCCCAAGAGGCTCTTTGTTGCACTTTTCTTTTATGTCTTTATGTCTTTATGTCATTAGAAAAAAATCCACATTCCAAATATCCCGAAACATTGTAATCACGGGCAAGGCACCAGTCACGAAGGTCCTTTGCTGCTGCCGCGTTGACGCCGCATCAAATTTCTCCGGAACGGCAGCGCCCGGCGAAATCTCAGCGCGTGCTGTTACGCTGAGATACCGCCACAGATCTGGGCGAAACACGCGTTTGGGCTGTGTGCAGTCTCTCACAGCCCAAGTTTTCACAATGCTAAATTCCAATGGCTAGGCTGATTTGGCCCTATCGATACGAACACACATCTTGGAATAACATGAAAATGAGACGCCTTTGAACTGTTTGGGAAAATTATTTTGTCCATTAAATATTTAATTTCTTATAACCCTACTCAAATTATTGAATATTTATGGAAAATTACATTATACATTAAGGGAATCGAGGGAGCTCCTGTTGCTCGCTGAACAATCTTTCTAGCGCGTCGCCTTGCTGGATAGAAAATGTTTGCATGTTTTTCTTTGACCTGGGGACTAGTTGATCGGTTTCTCCTCTTTGACTGATTGCCTCGGTCCCCTGGGTCTCCCCAGGCCAATAAACCATCGGGGGCGGGGGGCGACGCACGTGCGTGCCGGCACGAGGGTCGCCGTACGGCCCTGGCGTGCGCTCTGCCGTCGTTGTTGGTGACGTGAGATTGATCCAGCCATTCTGCTTGCCTCCAAAAACATGTCGCTGGAGTCGCGCTTGGGCAACCGAAAAATGAGACGAAAAAAATACGGAACGTGTGCAAGGCATTGCTATAACAGATCATCAAGTTTCAGGTTGATATATTTTGTTATGTAGTTACACGTCGTGGGTCCACAATTCCCCCTTAATATCATCCCTGGAGCCGCCCGTAACACTGGGCCATGCGCTTGCGTCCCACCCATCCCACGCCTATGCCACAAAATACAATTGTGATACATGGAGATGATATTGCACGAGATAACCCACTACAAAATATCGTTTTGAGTTACTAAACATAATGTGTGTGAACGGAGTCAAACACATCCCCCCCCCCCCAATTCCGTCCCTGGAGTCACCTGTGGGCAACCCAAAAATATAAGGAAAAATCGCACAAGGTGTGCAAAGGATAGCTAAGAAGGTTCACTGAGTTTGACATTATTATCTGTCAGATTTTCATGTAATACCAGTGAACCAAAATGCCTCCCAAAATTAGTTCCTGGAGGTGCCCATGCGTAATCCCCCCTCCCCCCAAAAAAATGAAGAAATGCTCAACATGTCTACATTCTACAAAGACCAGCAAGAAAAGGCATGCATGTCATAAGCTCGTATCTACAACGGTTAGAGAAAGGGAATTCATCTTCCACTAGGGGCATCACATTTAATATATTAGTACTAGGGACATCGCACCTTTCACTAGCGCATCACATCTTCCACAAGAAGCATCACGGCTTTCAATAGGGGCATCACATCTTCCACTAGGGCATCACATCTTCCACAAGGGGTATTCCATCTTCCACTAGGGGCATCATATCTTACACAAGGGGCACCACTAAGGGTCATCATACCTCACTAGGGAACCACGCATCTGACAATAAAGTGGGTAGCACGACACTAGTTTGGAGGTATCGTGTTCCACAAAAAAATTGAAAATCCATAAGTGGGGCATCACGATCCGAGCATACCGCATTTGCTGTATTTGCGGTATAGTAGTTAAGCCCTTGTGTTTGGCTAATTTAGGTAAGGCACTGCCTTATCTGCCTCAATGGAAGAACCGCCACTGGGCATACTTGTATTAAATTCCCCCCATGTTCCTGTGTGAAGCAGAATTCGTCACGGGCTGGGCCTGGGCTGGGCTTGGGCTGGGCCTGAGCTGGGCCTGGGCTGGGCCTGGGCTGGGCCTGGGCTGGGCCTGGGCTGGGCCTGGGCTGGGCCTGGGCTGGGCCTGGGCTGGGCCTGGGCTGGGCCTGGGCTGGGCCTGGGCTGGGCCTGGGCTGGGCCTGGGCTGGGCCTGGGCTGGGCATGGGCTGGGCCTGGGCTGGGCCTGGGCTGGGCCTGGGCTGGGCCTGGGCTGGGCCTGGGCTGGGCCTGGGCTGGGCCTGGGCTGGGCCTGGGCTGGGCTTGGGCTGGGCCTGTGCTGGGGCCTGGGCTGGGGCCTGGGCTGGGGCCTGGGCTGGGGCCTGGGCTGGGGCCTGGGCTGGGGCCTGGGCTGGGGCCTGGGCTGGGGCCTGGGCTGGGCCTGGGCTGGGCCTGGGCCTGGGCTGGGCCTGGGCTGGGCCTGGGCTGGGCCTGGGCTGGGCCTGGGCTGGGCCTGGGCTGGGCCTGGGCTGGGCCTGGGCTGGGCCTGGGCTGGGCCTGGGCTGGGCCTGGGCTGGGCCTGGGCTGGGCCTGGGCTGGGCCTGGGCTGGGCCTGGGCTGGGCCTGGGCTGGGCCTGGGCTGGGCCTGGGCTGGGCCTGGGCTGGGCCTGGGCTGGGCCTGGGCTGGGCCTGGGCTGGGCCTGGGCTGGGCCTGGGCTGGGCCTGGGCTGGGCCTGGGCTGGGCCTGGGCTGGGCCTGGGCTGGGCCTGGGCTGGGCCTGGGCTGGGCCTGGGCTGGGCCTGGGCTGGGCCTGGGCTGGGCCTGGGCTGGGCCTGGGCTGGGCCTCAACTTTAAGGAAAATCACCGGGCTCTGGATGGGCCTGGGCAGATAATGTTGAAGCTCAGGCCAGAGCTGTAAACACATATTTCAACCAGCAGTTCACTTTCACAGCAACACACTGTTGCTGTGGCTGTGGCTTTTTGTTTGTTTTTGGTTAACATAGTTGGTTAATTGTTTCACATTTATAGTATACAAGTAAATATACTAGGATAGTGATTGCAAATTTTGTGAAAATAATGATATGCTTAATCTGAACGGGCCGGACCGGGCCTGGGTCCCAATATTATACATTTGACCGGGTCTTGTCCGGGCATGGGCTTGGTGTTCATGGGCCTGGGCCGGGCCGGGCTGGGGGTTGGTGGGCCCGTGACGAACACTGGTGTGAAGGGTTGTATTTTATCCTAATGCCCCCCTCGATCCGCTAGTGGCCATGGTCATGAAGTGCGGCAAGGTAATCGTGGAAAAATTGCAGTGTCGCGCCAAAATAACTCATTATTTTAACACACCCAAACCATTTTGACTGTGCTATGATTTGGGCGCGCCCTCCATGGGTTTGAGGGCGAGGTGTGGTAAAGTGTTCTGTCATTATGGATAAGGTCGGGGACAAAATGCTCCTTTTCATGAAGTATTCGAGGGGCAAAATGCCAGCAAAAAAAAATACTATGTCATTTCTGTGAAAGTTTATTATGCAATCATGTCCTTAGATAGACTGATCGTCAAAACCACCTCAGATGTATTATTCACTTAATCATCATATTCATAACGTCAGTATGTGTGCATTTACTTTTGTATTAGCAGTTGCGTTTCAGCTCTGTATTGCCACAACTAATAAATTACATTAAAACAAAATCTGACGAAATCTGAGGAAAACAAATCCGGACTATAGATTCAACACGTGGGATCCCTGAACCAAACATGCACCTGGGTCTCCAATAATGGCCTAAATAACATGATCCAGAAGGAATTGGGCTGACGTCATGCGTATCCTCAGAATAGGAAGCATTTCAATATTTCCCCATTGACTTATAATGGGGAGGTCACGAAAGTAACCCGACCTTGGATCACCGATATACAAAATCCGAGATAAACGAATTGTAGGTACTATTATCCTTATGAAATCCTGTAAGTACCAAATCGATTGGCCAAAAATTGTGGCTGTGGTACGACCGCACACATTTTTGGAGGTGGGGTCACGTGACCTGGCCTGGTGACCTGACCTGAGATGACCCGCGGTCAATAATTTTACAGTATGTGGGCAATTGATGTCCTAACAGCTGTGCCAAAAACGGCGGCGCTGCGAGAAGCCGTTTTTTGCTCTCCTCGAAAAACCTTAAGAGGGGGGGGGGGGGCGTTTAAACGCCCGACTCCCGGCACGGCGCGGGAAATCCGGGCAGTCGATTCCCCCGGGGTTGGATCAGGGTGCTAGTACATTTTCAATGGAGGCCCACTGTCAGGACAGTGGATTTAACTGTCCTGGGACTCCACCTCTTTAACTCGAAAACTAAAAGAGCTAAACAAAATGCGGAAAAAGTGTTCAAAAGCTCCCGACAAGCACATTCGAAGGTAGTTTAACTGTTTCTTCTTGAAGTCAATATTGAGGTCACCAGAGGTCATCAAAGGTCAGATTTTCAAGTTTTAGGACTTCGCTTCGGAGACCCCCAGATCTCACAAGAACTATGATAGCTTGGAACAAACAAAAAGAAGCAATGGACAAATCTTGAAAAATGCAATCGCATAAGTGTCCTCAAATTTGAGCTCAGGTCAAACGTTTAGGCTCCTGAGCTCATCAAATGTCAAAATGGCTTTTTTAAACGTTTATCACGAATAGCTGTTTACCTAATAACGACAAGGAAATAATTTTGACGCCATCGTGCTTGTCTCGCCCAAACTCTTCGCCTCATATTAGTGTTGACCAGGTCAGGTCAACTTACAAATGTGACCTCAGGTCAAGGTCAACTGGTGGTGACTCAAGTACGTCATGTTGCATATTGGAAGACGTGCCACGACGAAATAAACACATTGGTGTCGGTTTGACTTCTCTATCATCATTATGTCGAGAGTTATTTACATACAACTGTTAGTGACCTCGGATGACCTCGGCTGACCCTGTAGGGGTCACTGAACAGAAATGGCACCTAGGTCATGAGGAATGTTCTATAATAACATGATCCAGAAGTAATTCGACTGCTATCTTGCGTTTCCTTAGAATAGGAAGCATTTTAATATTTCCCCTTAGACTTATAATGGGGAGGTCACGAAATTAAACCGACCGTAGGTCGCTGATATTAAAATCCAAGATAAACTAATTGTAGATATATGTGACCTTATGAAATACTGTAAGTGAAAACCGATCATCCCAAAACTGTGACTGTGGTACGACCACATGTTTTTTTGGGAGGTGGGGTCACGTGTCCTGGTCTGGTGACCGGACCTAAGATGACCCGATGATTTTTTTAAACATAATGTGGACAATTGATGCACAAACAGCTGTGCTAAAAATGGCGGCGCTGCGTTTCGCCGTTTTCCGCGAAAAACCTGAGGGGGTGTCTACCCGGCACGGCGCTGGTTAAAATATAGTGATGATGTGAGCCTGCAGCCAGGTGTTAGGGTATTCATGTGAAGTAAAAAAATGACCTCAGCTGTGCTGGGGTCATTTTTGTATGTGCCACTTTTGGTCGGGGCCACTCAAAGCGCTTTTACCACCCCTGTTGAGGGTGCCCTCCATGAATTTGGGGGCGCCCTCCTCAGATTCGGGGTGCACCTCATCGCGTTTGAGGGCGCATTTCCGAGTTTCGGGACGCCCTTCCGAAGTTTGGGGTGCTTTTCGCGCATTGGGGCTCCCTCCCTGGAATTGGTAGCGCCCTCCATGGGACTGGGGCACCCTCCATGGGTTTGGGGCACTCCATGGGTTTTGGGGCGCTCTCCATGGGATTGAGGTCGCCCTTCATGGGTTTGGGGTACCCTCCATGTGTTTGGGTGCGCCCTCCATGAGTTTGGGGCGCCCTCCATGTGTTTGGGTGCGCCCTCCATGGGTTTGGGGGCATCCTCCATGTGTTTTGGTGCGCCCTCCATGAGTTTGGGGGCGCCCTCCATGGTTTTGGGAGCGCCCTCCATGGGTTTGGGTGCGGTCTCCAAGGGTTTGGGGACACCTTCCATGTGTTTGGCTGAGCCCTCCATGGTTTTGGGGGCGCCCTCCATGGTTTTTGGGGCGCCCTCCATGGTTTTTGGGGCGCCCTCCATGGGTTTGGGGGCGCCCTCCAGGGGTTTGGCGCCCTCCAGAGGTTTGGGGGCGCCCTCCAGGGGTTTGGAGGCGCCTGCGGCGCCCAGATTGCGTCTTCGGCGCAAAACTTGTGTCCCTACGCCTTCGGCGCAGGGGCGCCAATTTCCATTGAGGGGGGGGGGGGGGCTCCAGCCCCGTTGCCCCCCCATCTGGATCCGCCCCTGACACAGTACGCTAATGATACTGTAAACGGGCCGACATCCGTAGGATACTGATACGGGCCGACATCCTTTAACACGCGCCCTGGAGGGCCTCTGATAATTACACGCCCTGGAAGGGGGGGGGGGGCGGATTTCGCCCCCCCCTATGATCTCGAAAACCACGCAACGTAGCGACAAGCGGGAAACGACGTTAGATAGCTCGAGACAAGCTCTTTCGAAAGTATTTCGTTGATTTGTTTCTTCAGGTCAATATTGAGGTCACCAGAGGTCATCAGGGGTCAGATTTTCAAGTTTTCAAGACTTCGGTTCGAACACTCCCAAATATCTCGGGAACTATGATAGTTAGCAGCAAACGGAAAAAATCAATCGAAAGTGATTGAAAAATGCAATCGACACAGGTGTCCTCAGATTTGAGCTCAGGTCAATATTTTAGGCTCCAGAGGTCATCGAATGTCAAAAAGGTGATTTTGTTTTAAAAATTGTTTTCCCCAAATAACCTTTTACCTAATAAAGATAAAGCAATAATGTTTAGGC
The DNA here is from genome assembly GCA_036785665.1 of Chirona hameri. Lineage (NCBI taxonomy): Eukaryota > Metazoa > Arthropoda > Thecostraca > Balanomorpha > Balanidae > Chirona > Chirona hameri. The sequence goes on along the minus strand of JAXIVJ010010926.1, from coordinate 28,022 downwards.
CATCGCGTGTGTCTTGTCAAGGCGCTTCGAATCATATTCATGGTGACCGGGTTAGGTCAACTGAGAAATTTGACCTCAGGTCAAGGTCAAGTGGTGACCCAAGTTGGTCATGTTGCATATTGGGAGACGTGTCTCGACGAGACAAACATATTGGTACCATTTTCTCTTCTCTATCTTCATTATGTCGATAGTTATTGCTAAAACCGTGTTGGCGGTCACAAAATTGACCTGACCTTAAGTCACCGATATTAGAAATCCGAGATACACAAATTGTTGGTAACTATGACCTTATGAAGTCCTACAATATTGAAACAGATCGGCGTAAAACTGTGGCTGTGGTACTACTACAAATGTTTTGGAGTTGAGGTCATCACGTGACCTGGTCTGGTGACTTGACCTGAGATGACCTGAGGCCAAGAATTTTACATAATGCGGGAAGTTCATTTCTAAACAGGTATACAAAAAACGGCGGCGCTGTGCGCCGCCGTTTTTGCGCTATCCTCGAAAAACGGGAGGGGTGGGCGGATTTCGCCCCCTCCAGGGCGCGTGTTAAGGGAAATAATGACCTTTTTATTTTGTTAGCAACAATTTCTTAGGCTACCGTTATGGTTTTAAAATTATTTTATTTAAATTTAAGAATTAAATACAATTATTCCCAAATTCAAAGTGGTAAGTTTGGAAAAAATACAAAACAAGTACTTTGTGTACTTCATGAAGGTCATTGACAAATTCGTCCTTCCCTACCATTGTTTACATCGAGTGCGGCATTTTTGGAGGCTCTGTGACGTTTCCGATCAAACTGAGCGCTGCACGGACACACGCTAGTAGCGCTTTCGTTCTCCATGGCAACCAGGCGTCAGCCAATCAAAAGCCAGAGAGGGAATACGTTCTGGCTTTGCATTGGCTCACGCCTGGTTGCCATGGAGAACGAAAGCGCTACTAGCGCTACGAGCGTGCGTTCGAGCAGCGCTCTGATCCGTGAAGCAATCCGTGAAGCATCCGTGATGCATGTCTTACTATCAGTATGAGTCATGAATAACAACAACATGCAAACTACACCAACTCGAATAAAATAAGGGCGGAATGAATTGAACCCCAGGCAAGCTAGTATACGCAAAGCACTCGACACTGCGCCACAATAGCAAAAGGTGAGGGAAATGCATATTTGATACAATATTATTACGTCACAAGTTTCTGAAGTGTCAACTACTATGAAACACAGTGATAAAATACCTTTAATAATGATTAACATGAAAATTCAAACTTAAAAACAATAATTTGAATAAGTCTTTAATTAGCTTTCAACTCAAAATCAGATATATTTTGCAATGCTACACAAGAATGGCACCAGTGACGTCATTAACAAAGCCTGCTACGGGACTTGGGTATACTAATCAGGAACAACTCGCCACAATGGTTAAGTGCGCCGAGAAGCATGACAATGACTTTGTAAACAAATCGCCGACGCTAAATAGGTCTCGTCGATGTGCATCGATGAGCTTCCGATTTAATTGACAGTTTTGTGTTATTGTTTGTTAGTTTTTTGGGAAAAAAATATTATTTTTCATGATAAAATAAAGCATAGTGTTATATACAGCCACAGACAAATTATTCAATACTCCTAATGTTGAAAACAAATGAATCGATTTGCAAAAATTGAGGGTCGCAACCACTAACTATGCCGTCGTTGATGTGCATCGATGAGCTTCCGATTTTATTGCTACTTTTTCCAATCGCTGTTAGTTTTAGAAGATCGCCGGGCATATAATCACAAGCAGAACGCACAATATATTTTCCACTCCATTGCGTACAAAAACAATACGGGAAAAGCCCGCAGTTTAATGAGGACCAAAAGTACTTGCAAGTACAGGTCGTTAAAAGTGTGGAACGCTTTTGTGACCTGTACGCTTTTTAAAAGTGTGGAAAGTTAAAGTTGATAACAACTTTAACTTTAAATATCTTTCGGTAGGAAAGTTTTCATGCAAAATGTGATGAATTTACGATATATTTTGGTCTCGTCTGGCGATTTCAAGTGCTAACTCCATTTTTGTGGAAAAAGGTCATTATTTCCCTTTAAGCGGAGACCGGATGCGACCGGAGTTGCTGTCGGCAGCTGGTATATACTGACACTGTTGACTGGCCGACATCTGCTGGACGGCCCGTCACTGGAGTTGCTGTCGGCGTGGCCTCATGGTGACCGTTGCGACAGCTCATGATGACCGTTGCGACAGACTAGAGAGCGGAGCGCTGGACTAGACGCAACACTGTCATTACGGACTGGAACGCCATCTGGGCCGTTCCTGAAAGTGACTCCAAATTGGTGTCCGGCGGCGAGGCTTCAATTTCAAGGCGGCCGGAAATGAGTAGATACCGTCTCCTTTGACTGCCGGATCACACAAGGGAATAAATATGGACGTCCGCCGGGAACCATGCGTCTGAGAACTTTGTTTTCTTCAGGCATGCGCTCGAAGAATATTTAGTTTGCAAAACAAAACATCGGTGCATGTCGCTTACTTTGAGTGTGCATCGTTAACTATGTTGGCGTCTTTAAATACCACGTTGTTGTACAGACTATCACACACATTCTGACGAGCTGCGATCCTTACCATGGTTGGCGCTGCTGCTGCTGCTGCTGCTGCTGCTGCTGCTGCTGCTGCTGCTGCTGCTGCTGCTGCTGCTGCTGCTGCTGCTGCTGCTGCTGCTGCTGCTGCTGCTGCTGCTGCTGCTGCTGCTGCTGCTGCTGCTGCTGCCGCCGCCGCCGCCGCCGCCGCCGCCGCCGCCGCCGCCGCCGCCGCCGCTGTTGCTCCCGCTGCTGCCGCCGCTGCTGCCGCCGCTGCTGCTGCAGCCTGTTGATACAGGTGAGGCTGGCAGCGGACGGCGGGGATCGGCCTTGTGGCTGCAGGCAGTAGTTGCCGCCGCTGCTGCAGCCTGATAATACAGGTGAGGCAGGCAGCGGACGGCGGGGATCGGCCCTGTGGCTGCAGGCAGTAGGTCAACGACTTGTGGCCAGCCATGTGGACTAATTACAACTGCTGCAAAACTCACTACATACAACAGGTTACTTGAAGCTCCATTGTAGTTAGAGGCAATTTTATATGCCATTGCCATTCATATTGGAACAGGCATAGAGGTCCTTTTAACCCACGAGTTACTAGGGTATATTCCATAACGCGACTTACTGGGGGGGGGGGGGGGCTATTTCCCCCCCCTCGGATCTCCGGAACTGCTGGACCGATTGTACAAATTCAAACGGCATTCGATAGCCCTGGGAAATTTATCGAGGGAAACATAATATTGTTGACCTCAGGGTCACCGATGACGTCACAGGTCAGGTCAAGTACAAAATGTTTGACCGTGTCAAAAGTAGAGCCCTTCATGGGACACATTTTCAGCCACCATCCCGTTCCAGCCCATTCAGCCAGACCCAAAACCGTTCCAATCCAAATTAATAATTGATGGGGCTCCCTTTCCCACCCATTCCCATCCATTTCAGCATGTTTCACTTTTTGTGGTGCTAAAAAATGATATGGTCTGTCCCAAACCCGTTCCAACCCGCTACATTTCCCAAAATGTCCCCATTCCCACCCATTTCCATCGCGTTCCATGGGTTCCATGAGGATTCCCATTCCATGAAGGGCTCTAGTCAAAAGGTCTCGATGGATGGAATTGTCGCGCAAAATGGCGATGTTAAACGCATAAGCAGTCGATACATCGACATGATTCGTGTGTCTGACACTTTTAAGTACCATTATAAGCTGTTTATGATATGACCTTCGGTCAGGTCAAGGTCATCCGAGGTCACGGGGTCAAACTGCAGATTACGGTCATTAGGCGTTGTAACACATGTTTATGGATTTTGCTTTTCGTCTAGAACGCGAAAAATGACCCTAGAACATTGTTTGTTCCATATAAATAGAAGTGAAAAGCAAAAACGGAAATGCATTTTTTTTGCATATGTAATGCTGTGAGAGGTGGTCGATTTGTGTCATTTAAAGGGCATAAGTCAGTCATTGTTGAAGATAACGACTTCTAATTTGGTACACATATTCACTGAACACGTCTCGATCACATATATTCCGGTTTGCGGATAATTCCGATTTTTTTGAATATTTTTTTTTGTAAAAACAAACAAAAATGTATTTGGATTTCTAAAAATTTTGAATGAAAAAAAATCTGAGAGAGCTGTTTGATATCCCGGTCTATTGTCAGGAATTTGATTTAAGACAATTGAATTTATCACGAACATTGTACCTTTGACAGCGTTTTCCGCAAACCATTATTTTTCAACAAAAACCGAAGCACATGACGTCACTGACGTCATTTCCGGTTGACCTATCATAACCTCATCTTTTGTCTTTTAGCCAACATGTGTAGCATTGATGTGAGAGAAGGTACTGCAAGTTTGGTGACAATACTAGTGTTGGTTTAGGAGTTATTGCAAAATAACGGAGGGGGGGGGGGGGGGATGGGTGCCGGACGAAAAGTCGAATGGCAAAAGTAAACGGTTGTTAAGTAAAGGGACATTTAGTCAATAGTAAAATTCAAAAGTCCTAAAAGTCGACGGGTAAAAAGTCAACGTCGAAAAAGTCAACGGTGAAAAAGTCAAACGGATAAAAAGTCAATTGACGAAAAGTCAACAGGGTAAAAAGTCAACTGTCAAAAAGTCGACATTGACAAAAGTCAACGAACCAAAAGTCAAACGGATAAAAAGTCAAGTGACAAAAAGTAAGCAGGGTAAAAAGTCAACAGACGAAAGGGCAAAAGGGTAAAAAGTCAAAAGATAAAAAGTAAACGGACGGAAAGTCAAGGGGTAAAAAGTCGACGTCGCTAAAAGTCAATAGACGAAAAGTCGAAATGGCAAAAAGTCAACGTCGCTACAAGTCAAAAAATGAAAAGTAGAAATGGTAAAAAGTCAACGTCGCTAAAAGTCGAAAGATGAAAAGAAAAAAACGCAAAAAGTCGACGTCGATAGAAGTCGAAAGATGAAGAGTAAAAAGGTAAAAAGTCGAAATGGCAAAAAGTCAATGACGATAATCAGTTCATTTTGCCCATTGCATTTTCGTCTCTTGACTTCCCGTTCATTCAATTCTTGTCTTTGGACTACCCGACTATTAACGCAAAAGTCACGTTTTATACCTCCATATATGTATGTACATATATATGTACATATATACCTATTACCTACTTACAGTTTAAAATAATTGAGATTAGTCGACTTATGCTTTGGTTAGTTGATAGTTGGTTAGTTGAGTTGATATGACCCATTTATTAACGTGTTCAAACATTGATACAAAATCAGTACTTCATGTCTTATGTATTTATGTAAATATGTTATATATGGTTCAAATTATAACTGAAGATCAGACTCAGCAGTGCCGCATCCAACGATACCTATCCCTAAGCAAGTTGTCAACGTTTTTTTTTGTTGGTTGAACTCTTCAAAGCTTCATTCCTTAGGTAATGCTTCAACAATACATGGACATATCTTACACTTCACTTTGATATGTAAGTTCTCGTGATAAACGATAACGTTACCGAGGGCCTGAAAATTCAAATTGACTTGTATTATCTCCTGTTCAATAGTCACCTTTCTGAAAGTTGTCACAAATATAAGCTGGTTGTAGTCCAAAATATGAAGTAAGTGCTGCTGAAACCGATGGTGATATTTTTATCTCGAAAAGTCACTTAACTTTATACAAATTAAGGTTTTAAATTTGGGATGATGACGTCATTATTTAGCTATACCGCCGCTGATTGGCTGACAAAGTGGGATTGGCTGAAAAAGTGGCTGTCAGCCAATCAGCGGCGGCACTAGCCTAGACCCCATTTTGCAAATGGGAAATTAAATTACTTAAAAAGGGCTAAGTTTTTTGGGGAAATGACTTTAGTATTTTCGACATTTCAATAACGGCCAACAATAATGGCTATCTCAGTTCAAAACCAATACAAAGGTGAAACATTCTCTTTAACCATGGCTTCGATTCACCTTTTGCGTGAGACAAACTTCAGTCAATATGTGCATTGATGCAGTCCCTGAGTCATGTATCAATGAAAACATGTATCATGAACTATGCCATCAGAAGGTATTTTGCTGACCATGGCAAAAAAAAACCTCCCAAACCCAAGCAAACAGACGGACTCGGTCGGTCACACGAACGCCGATTGGCTGAAATCTGATCTGCAGGTGCTCCAAGCCCCTATGGCGAGAATTTCTATGAGGCTCTAGTAACGTTTCCATGAACCGGATCGGCCTGACCGTACATGGTGGCTGGGGAGAGGATTACTATGTTAACATTTTACTCATGCGACTTTTATGCTATGCTAGTGACTTATATCTACTTGATTTTATTTTTTTACTTTTGGCGTGTTGACTTTTTGCCACGTTGACCTTTTACTCATTCGACTTTTTGCGATTGACTTTTATCGATTCAACTTGTTACGATTATACTTTTTGCGCGTTGACTTTTTGCCATGTCAACTTTTTACGATTGACTTTTAGCTATGCGACTTTTTACGATTTGACTTTTTGCCATGTCGACTTTTTACCTTTTCGAATTTTTATCTTTCGACTTTTATCTTTACGACTTTTTACTATTCGACTTTTAGCGTGTTGAGTTTTTGCCATGTTGACTTTTTACCTTTTTGACCTTTTACCTTTCGACTTTTAGCGATGTCGGCTTTTTACCCCTTGACTTTTTGTCCCTTGACTTTCCGTCCGTTTACTTTTTATCTTTTGACTTTTTACCCTCGAATCGCAAAATATAGCCCCCCATTAAGTCGCGGTTTTAGGGGCCTATATAATGGGCCAAATTGAATGACAATGGGTTATAAAATATGCACTTTATGCAGTTTATGCTGCGTTTCTCAGAGAGAGTCGAAAAGAGTCCATCAAGTAAGTCTGCGCATCGTTCATTTCAAGCCAGCGATACACAAATACAAACATACCCGCATATACCTGCACATTTTCCATCGATTGACACGGACGGAAACTGTGCCAATTGACACGTGCAATAGGTAGGTGTGGGAGAGGCAGTGAACCAATCACTGGCAGTGAACGGGCTGTTGTACAATTTTGGCGACAACAGTAACGATGGATGGTGGAATAACGAGGGGTATCGGCTAGGCGTCGTATAATGTATTTTGCCATAATTATTGCCGGATTTGTGAATGGTGTACGACGGAGTCGAGCTAGTGCAGAAGCACGGGACTAATGCTTTAGGCAACAAACTAACCCAAAGGAGACCATCTTCACTGCGGACAGCCGATGCGTCCACCCTGAACACGACTCCCAACGCAGGTCATACATCGTTAACGAGGCACCCACCTGGGCACAGCAGGCGTCCGCACACGGCAGGCACGGCAGGGCACAGCAGGCGTCCGCACACGACATGCACGGCTGGGCACAGCAGGCGTCCGCACACGGCAGGCACGGCAGGGCACAGCAGGCGTCCGCACACGGCAGGCACGGCAGGGCACAGCAGGCGTCCGCACACGACAGGCACGGCAGGGCACAACAGGCGTTCGCACACGGCAGGCACGGCCGGGCACAGCAGGCGTCAGAACATGGCAGGCGTCAGGGCACAGCAGGCGTCAGAACATGGCAGGCACGGCAGGGCACAGCAGGCGTCAGAACATGGCAGGCGTCAGGGCACCGCAGGCGTCAGAACATGGCAGGCGTCAGGGCACATCGGTCTACCCACCCAGAGGCGTCGTCACGGGGGGGGGGGGACGTCCCCCAGGATCGCTCCAGTCTGAGTCCCCCCCCAGATTCGCAGGATTTTAACATTAGCCCTATGTGGCTGCCCCCCCACCCCTAGCTGGCCCCCAACACCCAGAGACGCCCCCCCCCCCCAACTCAACATTTTGTGGCGACGCCACTGTACCTACCCATCCGCCTCACCTCATCAGGCGCACTGCGCAGTCCAACGCTAATGTTAGCTAATGGATTGTTGTGTTGTCCAACAAAACACTCATTCAGCTGGTCTGGGGTATTGCTTCAGGTACAGCAGCGGATTCAAGGAGGATCATTGGAGCCATGCCCCCTAAAACGACCGAAATTGGGCGAGCATTGGCACGGTTGCTGCTATTAAAAGGAAACTAGGTAATTATTACAAGGCAATGTTTGTTGCACACATAAGTGAAATCCTATGAGTTGTGGGTTTAGCTTTGTCGGAAGTATTGGGCCTTATCTTTCCAATCCGATTGTTCGTCACTTCTTCAACGTTCGTCTGGGCACTGCCAACGTCACGCGGCGGCGAGATATGACGTCTTTGTCTCCTCCGTCTCCGTCCTTGTCTCAACCGTCTCCGTCTTTGTCTCCTCCGTATCGGAAGGCGTATGTATATATTTTGCATGAACGGTCCGCACGATAGCAGGTGCATAAAGAAATGGCGGAAGCGCCCATACAAAAATGACTCCCCTTAGCACAATCCGGGTTGCGAGATAAACACAGTGATCACGATCTGCACGAACAAGATTATAAGGAATAGTAGATCTGTCAATGCAATAACAACTGTGATACTGATTATAGGGTTTAAAACATGCGAGCGAGGTACGTCTAAATAACATAACGAACAAATATGTGAGGGCTAAAGCGCTAAATCGAGTGCAGCAGTGCTTGATACGGTGACTAGTACAGTTAGTTCAAGACGGAACCAGCAATGAGCCTGGAATAATATATATAGCTGGTTTTACTTGTTTGCAAGCATGCAACAGTTTTTCAGTCACGCAAAACGCAATGACGTTGCATAAAATCCACATGACATCACTGCAATATTGAGACATGACCGGCCTTTTCTTTAGACTGGTCAACCCAGTGGACAACACCGTACTCTACCTGAGTATAACACTACCCTTCCGCCGATCGGTCACTTGGCGTGGCGACCGCACGGGCGCGCGGCGATGGCACGACACTAGTGCCACCTGTTGTCCGCTCGGCCAATTACCAGCGCCCGGCCGCTGTCCCCGCTGTGAGCGATCCTGACCGATGGAGGCCGGGAGTGAACGGGTGACCAGAGAGAGACACCTGCGGCCCTGCGGCTGACTCTCGCAAAGATGGGGAAGGGAAGAGGCAGCAGGAGCACTGTTTATCCAACCCCTTATCACAGGAGTGGGTATGCCCGAAAGGTAGGCGGCAGGGGTGAGGCGATGACAGCGTCACCTATGGATCACCAACACTAGTGACGTTCGCTGCCTTTTACTTGTCTTGTGATGGTGCTGGACATGGGAAATGAGAGATAACGATCTGTGTAGGCCTCAATTTATCGCCTAGTCTTATATATATATATATATATATATATATATATATATATATATATATATATATATATATATATATATATATATATATATATATATATATATATATATATATATATATATATATATATATATATATATATATATATATATATATATATATATATATATATATATATATATATATATATATATATATATATATATATATATATATATATATATATATATATATATATATATATATATATATATATATATATATATATATATATATATATATATATATATATATATATATATATATATATATATATATATATATATATATATATATATATATATATATATATATATATATATATATATATATATATATATATATATATATATATATATATATATATATATATATATATATATATATATATATATATATATATATATATATATATATATATATATATATATATATATATATATATATATATATATATATATGTATAGTTTGTTAGGCGGAGACAGTCAGCAGCAGTGCATGGGTCTGGCCTTCGATCCCTTCTGATCCTCCCAGCTGCAGGTCCTCGATGCTCTGTCATGTTCGCATTAATCCGGCGCTGGTGGCCGCCTTCATACCTTCCGCTCTCCCAGCAGCTTCGTGCTGTGGTTGAACGTATTGTTGAACGCTGATGGACGGTCGCCTGGTGGCCATTTTACTATGTCACACTGTATCCCCTCTCCTTCACCCCATGACTGCGCATTCCAGAACTTGTCAAATTGGTGTTCCAAACCAAACGAAAAATGTGATGTTACCTCGCGAATTTGTCAACAAATGTTTGCAAATGTCAGCAAATATTCTGAAGAAACGGCACATCGGTCTAGCTGTTAAATCACATGTGACGGACTGCTTAGCTGCACCGTATTGTCGAAATGATGCATGCTTCACCTCATATAACCTCCATGTGACCGATTCGAGGAGATTCCATTAGGCGTCGAGTTGCGAAATCGAGCGCGGCACTGTTCCCGGGCTGCGCCGAGTGTCAATGAGGGCGTCTATTGAGTGCTGCGCCGGGCGCCAGTGACCTCTCCTGGCCTGTCGACTGGCGGCACTAGCTGCGTTCTAATACGGTGCCTGACCTCGCATCAGTATTCAGAGACGTCCGGCCAAGTGTCGCTCCGTAAAAGCCCTGATGCCCTGCCACGCGTGGCTATGGAGATGCCGTTCGTCCCGGGATGATTCGCTCATGAGATATGTGTTTGAGTATTTATTTCCGTGGTCATCAATACACATTCCACGGGGCGTTTGTAAGAGTCGCGAAGCATAGAAGCGAAAGAGCAGACAGATTCAGGTCTGTCTTTCAGGACCGTCGGGTTTGGGTACCGTCATTCAGGGTAACTTTAGCCAAATGGAAGATCGTAATTTAAGTTAACCCTATTTGTAACAGGCTCCTGGCTACCCCTATTTGTAACAGGGGGGGGGGGGCGGATTCCGCCCCCCCGGAGATCTCGAGATCTACCCGTCCGATTTTCAAAAATGAAACGGTGCTTGGTTCCCTTCAACACGATCTACATTTATATATATAAAAAAATATACATTTGGGATAGGGGGGCAACAGGGGGGCAAAAACTCCAAATTTTAGTGGTATTTTTGTATCCAATATAGCTTTCATGTTTATCGACCGATTTTAACACATCTAATAGGAATCGATAAATATTGAATCGGAAATTGATATATGACGGGGACGTTTGAAAATTCAAAAATCATAGGCGTGTGCAGGTCACTCAATATGGGGGTGAAGTAAATGCGTAATAAAACCATTTTTTGATGTTGTTTTTTTGATAAATGAAATGGTATGTGATTGAGATATTAGACAAAACAGTTATAAATCATATTTTTTGCCATAGGCGGTACCAGGTTAGTGAAAAAGGGGGTAAAATTGGGAAAAAGTATTAACCGCAGACAAGTTGCTACCCAGCACTATAAATATGTTACTGATCGTAGATAGTTCCTTTTTGTATGTTGTACTTCATCATAGGCGTATCCAGGATCCAAACTGAGGCGGCGCAAGACCTTTTGATAAGTATATTATCCGCTATTATGATACTAACTAGTCAACAGTTACTATTTCACTTGCAACTTCAATTAACATTGCTAACCCCCCTTTTTACCCTACCTGTACTTGCCTATTAGCTTATAATCGTTCGTAGAGTAGCCTGTGGTGTGTGTTTCATCCGAAAACTGCAGTATGTTATGTCATTGTACGCCCATGCCTCTTAGTTTCCTTGCAATAATATGACCCCCTTTCTTCCATTCCTGAGTGCGCCTCTGCAAAAAATGACTTTATTCCCTTTTCTGGTTTCATATGTGCATATATCATTATAAGCTAAACGTATATTGCGCCGTTATCGCTGGCATATCGTCATCACCATGTCAGTCACCCACTTTTTCATGTGCCTGAACACGCCCCTGAAACTCTATATGTTATAAATTATGCAAATAATGGAAGCAGAAGCTATCTTTTACATCTTGATAGCTATAAATGTCCCTTACATCGCACTATTGGCTTCCCGCCAAGCATTGAATACTTCCTGGAAACCTCCCCTTTTCAAGCCCCTGAAACCGCCTCTGCCATGCAGTTTTTATGATATTTCATTAACATCAACTAATTTGCACTTGTTGCAATCACCGTAAGCAGATATAACTCCTTCATACTTGATGCAGTTAGGAAGAAACCGTGAAGATCGCATTTCCGTATTATCGCCAAATGTCGCTTCCGAACCCACCCAAAACTGTGCCCTGGAACCGCCTCTGTTCAGGTTAAGAACTCAAAATTTTGACTCCAAATGCGGAGTTCAATTCTATCAAAAGTCCCAAAATTTCATGGACCTGCTCCCAGCCGTTCTGGAGATATCTGCGAAAAACATGAGGGGAGGGGGCGGAATCCGCCCCCCTTGTTACAAATAGGGTTAATATAGCGCATACTCTCCTTCAAAACGAAGAATGTGAGTCTCACCACTGTGATTTACAAGTTCTTAGGGTCAGGTTTTGGCTGGACAAAAATGAATTTGGAAAATTATAAATAGTAGCCGTTTTCACGAAGGATTATTGCGCTGAAAAGTTTCTGAAAGATTCTGAAAGTTTTGAAAAACTACACAACTTTTACATGCGATTTTTGGCTAGAAATGGCCCTCATAATTTGTTCATATGTTGGTAAGAATGAAATTTGTTGACAAAATCGCGGTTTGGTGTCAATAAGCAAGATAAGTATTGATATAATCTTCCTGAAACTTTTCAGGAAGATTATATCAATACTTATCTTGCTTATTACCACCAAACCGCAATCTTGTCAACATATTTCATTCTTACCAACATATGAACAAATTATGAGGGCCATTTCTAGCCAAAAATCGCATGTAAAAGTTGTGTAGTTTTTCAAAACTTTCAGAATCTTTCAGAAACTTTTCAGCGCAATAATCCTTCGTGAAAACGGCGAGTATATTTTGAACATCTAAAGTTATCCTCAAAATCTATTAAAAAAATAACGTTAATTTAATGGTACCCCTGGCCAATAATTAATGGGCTGTCCCATGAAATGAAGTACTTGGGCGCAGACTTTGGAGCGTTCAGCGTTAATGAATACTCAGTTGTACATTATTGATTTGTTCTCCTTGCCTGTAGCCGCGGCTAAAGGTGGAGAGGGGTGGCTACAGTTGGCATCCGGGTAACTTTATCCAGGAGCATCGCCCAAAATTTGGAGTGAGGGGCCAACCACCTGGCTGCCCCCTCACTCACAAATAGCTAATATCAAAATCCTGCCGATCTTGGGGACCGGAGCGATCCTGGTGGCGGCCATTCACTCCTCAGGCACCCCGGTGGCCACGCCCCTGACTTTAGCCACCCACAATTTGATGAGAGATAATTGGTCATGGATTTAACGTTTTGGAGATTTCCATCAATGTTCGACTCATTATGATTCATTATGATTTAAAACATCTAAAAATTGAATCGATTCATCACGGATGCAATAAAGAAATATTTGATTGCTGTCATGCAAACTACTTATACAATTTACAAATACACGATTTCAACGGCAATATTTCAAATAATAAATATATTTTTAGAGTCGGCCGATACATTTGCCGATACCAAACGGGCTGGCGCCCCTACCTTGCCGATACCAAACGGGCTGGCGCCCGTGCCTTGCCGATACCAAACGGGCTGGCGCCCGTGCCTTGCCGATACCAAACGGGCTGGCGCCCGTACCTTGCCGATACCAAACGGGCTGGCGCCCGTACCTTGCCGATACCAAACGGGCAGGCGCCCGTACTTTGCCGATACCAAACGGGCTGGCGCCCGTACCTTGCCGATACCAAACGGGCAGGCCCCCGTACCTTGCCGATACCAAACGGGCAGGCCCCCGTACCTTGCCGATACCAAACGGGCTGGAGGCCGTACCCTGCCGATACCTATATTCGGACAGACTCGCAATTGTCAACAAAAGGTCATGTTTTTCATGACAACCGGTTGACTGTAGTTATCGGGTTTGGGATTTTATATCTTAAATGCTGCCCCTCAGATCGGGAATACGTTTTCTGGTCCTTATTGTTTGACTTTGTATTTGTATAGTGCAATACCACTGCGTAATAAACACCACATTGTCACATCGTACCAGGTAAAAACCAGCTACAAACCAGCATCGTACCAGCTAAAAACCAGCTACAAACCAGCATCGTACCAGCTAAAAATGTTCAGCTTTAGCACGGAACTCGGGAAATGGAAAATGGCAGGATCGCGTGCCGCATGCGCTTATCGATAACGCTTATGATACTAATTTGAGTGGTATAAATATCATGCTGATGCCTACGAGGACTTGCCGATACCGATACCGATACCGACACCAAGTTTTCCTAAAAAAAGCATCTCTAGTTCTAAATTTGGTCATTATCAGAGCATACTGATGCACTATATTTTCATGTTTTGGGCATGCCTGCATTTATTGCAAGGTTTTCCCTGGTTGAAGTTGATGGGAACAGAAACAGCATTGATAATTACATGAAAATCGCCAGAAACCCGATCTGCAAACGCGGAGTGGCTAAAGTTAGTCGATTCCGGCTAACTTTACTCACCTCATCCCTTATTATTAATTATAAGATGTCCGTCCGTGCGTGCGTGCGTGGTACGTGAAAATCAAATAACGTAACGGTCATATACAAATTGGCAAATAACTCAACAACCGTTGCAATTAGGTGCGTGAAATTTACACGCAGCTCCCGGTGGCTGAGGCGCACCATTGTATACAAATTTCAACAATATCCAACATACGTGTCGGCCGCTGTGTCGGCGACAACTGTGTCATTGGTTTAACATAGGAAACGGCCAAATTCACAAATCGACGAAAACGATCAAACGCGCGTCGATCCAGGGCCGATAACTCGCAAACCGAGGGTCGCAGCGACATGCGATAAACACGATTCGACAGAAAGTACATTGGCCTGGCGTGTCACATGTCGTTCAGAGCAAAGCTTAGTTCAAATCCAAAGTTATGACAACTTTCATAAAAAGCGGCATTTTCAGTATTTAAATCGGTACTCGGAAACTGTTCAACATAGAACGCTGAGACTTCACCACTTTGCAGGCGAAGGCACCCTCTTTAAATCATGTAGAACAAAGCTGTTTGAGTAATATTTAGGCAGGCTGACAGGCATTGCAATATTTTTGCAATATGTTTTGACCATGCTATTCCTCCAAACACCGTAAAAGATAACACGAAGACGAGGTTAGCACACAAAAAAAAACAATATACTTTTCAAACATATTCAAAAACCGGAAGGTATATTGGAGAACCAAGTTTTGACAATGCCTCCAAAAAATCAAAGCAAATATCTATATTTTTGACTGACCTGTGTCGCCAGAAGTGATTGCTATTTCCAAACACGCCCACCAGCTGTATACACTTTGGAAATATGCGCCGCGGCCCCGGCTGGGGCCGCCCGGGCGGCGGCCGCCGGCTGTCGTAGAGGTGCAGACAGGTCGTTCCACTGCTTCAATAACATCCGAAAGGTTCTGCTAGAATTCAGGTGTTATTGTCGCCAGCCTTCTCCGTTTCCGGGTGCGGGACCCTGTCCACGTGCTTGTGGCAGGGTTATTAGACCCTTAGATAGGTAGCCCTTTAGCTCTTTTTAGGTAGGTAGATTCATTAGATTAGTTTTTTATTTGGCAGTAGGTCCCCTCCATGGATTAGGTCCCCTTCATTTTTTTCTAGT
>JAXIVJ010010926.1:0-7500 GCA_036785665.1 Chirona hameri | reverse complement strand
GATTTTGGCCTGCTCAATCTGGGGGAAAAATGACCCTCCCCACCCCTCCCCAGGATTTTCAACTGGGGGGGGGGGGATTTAGGTACCCTGCGCCCCGCAATCCGCCGCCCCTACCCCTGAGCATGTCGTAGGGCGACAAAGCAGCCAGTGCAGTCCCTGGCCAAGACGGAAGGACCTCTGAACAGGCCGAATGGGCCCCTTGACACACATGAGGGGCTTCTTGGAAGGTCAGAGGAGTTCCTGGTGAGACCAGAAGGGTCAAAGCACGTGGAGATCACAGATGAAGATTAAATACAAAGAGGATTTACTCCACAATACAAATATTAAAAGCGGAGCTTTCGGGTATATTATAACACCCTTCGTCAGGGTGCTACAATATACCCGAAAGCTCCGATTTTAATTTGTCCTGTAGAGTAAGCCCTCTTTGTATTATATATATCACCCACTCCACATCATGTCTTTTCTCTTCGCGGATCCCAGATGAGTCCCTGAACAGGTCGGGAGGGCGTTGAAAAGGTCAGAGGGGCCCTAGACGATCTGAATGGACCTTGGGCCTTTCGACAGTAAGAATACAGTTGTACAGGGAATCAAACTCAAAATTTTCGCGTACGCTTTGCGGTGCAATTTAACTGCAAATTCAATTATATGCGGGTTAGGAAAAAAACTCGGCCCGTTTCTCGGCGCATTTATGTGTTATGTTGCTACTTTTCTATGTAATTGGGCAAAATAGTTCACTTTAGCACCTTTTTCACCGCACTTTTAAACGCACAATATAACAATTTTAGAGGTCCGCACCATACGCAATGCGACGCATTGATGAGAATGCATATCCAGGGCATAAGACTCAAAATGTTCGCGCCGCTCTGCGGCGCCATTTGTTTAAGAGTTCCAGGTCTTAAGCATAAACAATATTCCAAGTTGGTATAGCTGATTCCAAATTGGTGTCGCTCGTTCCAAAGTTGATATGGCAGTTTGCTAACTCCAGCTCCTAAATGTTGGTATGGCCCATGCCATACCTGTCATACTGCATTTTCCATCCTTGTAACGTGCCTTTTCATCCGTTTTTTTTGGGGGGGGGGCTTTCAACGCTTGGAAAGGGGGCCCTTTCAACGCTCGGGAAGGGGCCCTTTCGAGGCGCCGCCCGACCCCCCCCCCCCCCCCTGGACGAAATCCTGGTTACGTGCCTGTCCACGTGGCAGCGGCTGTTACGTGTCAAGCCAGGTAAAGCCAAGTCAAATCAAGTACTTATCATCTCTCTGTGTGTGTGTGTGTGTAGGGGGGGGGGGGGGTTGGATGCCCTTTGAAGTCAATTTTTGTCATGCAATACCGATAGTCGTAATG
This sequence comes from Chirona hameri, assembly GCA_036785665.1. NCBI lineage: Eukaryota > Metazoa > Arthropoda > Thecostraca > Balanomorpha > Balanidae > Chirona > Chirona hameri. The sequence continues at coordinate 6,159 of JAXIVJ010010926.1, read as the reverse complement.
TTAAAAATTTCCATAAGTGTGGGGGCGACCCCCACTAGGTAGCGACAACCCTGGAGCTTGCACATTGTCTGTTTATGTAGTAATGACGCGCACGGCCGCTGTAAAATGTGGTTGCTTGTACAGAATTGACCTCGGCTAACTTTACCATCGATCTGACCTGACGATATTGATGTTTCTAAGGGGGGGGGGGCGAGTTATAGGTATAACGTAGCGTTCCGCTTGGGAATATCCTGAGTAGCATCTAAATAGGTAATACGAATTCGCTAAATTGCATTTTTTATTGCAAATTGCAAATCTTGGATTTTATATCGGTAACCCCATATCACTTCAATTCTGGGGACTCCCCATTATAAGGCAATGGGCACTTAAATTCGCCTCTATTGCCTCAATTGACTAAATTTCAATTTCAAGTTGCCAAAGGTTTCAAATGCCTCATTTTGACATGTTTGGCATGAAACTGATACTCAAAATGTTCCCATCGGCGATTCTTGCCAATTCAGGTGAAATAATTAGGTACTCCGTGGGCCTTGCAGGGTCACCTGAGATCATCTGTGGTCATCAGCACTAATTTGCCCCTAATCCTCGACAGAATGGAGCCTTCAAATGTCATCATTGGATTTCTGGCGACAATGCCCGTGAGATGATATGCAATATACCCCATTTAGGTTATTTGGTGACCTTGACCTGAGGTCAGTTTTTATTAATAGTTGAAAGAATAAAGTCGGGCTCAAATGTCAAGATGACATTTGAGTTCAAATGTCAAGATGACATTTGAGTTCAAATGTCAAGATGGTCACCTCTATGGGGTTGCTGTGCATAACTTACGCAAATCTGTTTTTGTATTACGATTTACTTTCTATGGGCCAACCGGGACGGTAACCCGCACTTGTCCCCGGTCCGGGATGGATCGTGGCGACGTCCCGGTTGGCCAGGCGGGCTGCCCCGAAATAATAGGACATTGCAAATGTTTTCAAAGCTAGATTAAGCCAAATTCAAAATCGGCATATACCCCTCAGGCACAAACGTAACAGAACCAAGGGCAAACCAGTTTGGCTTACCCCAGAAGTAAGGAGTGCTATACAAGCTAAAAGAAGTGCATTTGGCATTTTGAAGGGATCTTCACTAGATATAAATCGGAAGGCCTACCAGAATGCAAGAAATTCAGTTAAGAAAAAGGTCAGAGCAGCTAAAAGGGCAAAGGAACTTGATTTAGCTAGACATTGTAATGCAGATAGTAAGAAGTTCTTCAGTTTTTATAAGTTCAGTACAGTTTCCAAAAATATAAGTCCATTTAAGGTAGATGATGTGTTAGTTAGCAAGGACAGTGAAATGGTTGAAGTGCTTAATGATCAGTTTCAATCTGTCTTTACTATCGAGGACCAGAGTAGTATTGCAGCACTTCAGCCTGAGCTAGAGACAGAGGAGACTATAGGAGAGCTAGGTGGCATAAGTAGTGAACTTGTTCTAGAATATCTAAAGAAAGTAAGGCCTAACAAGGCAGAAGGACCTGATGAAATCCATGCTAGACTTTTAAGAGAATCTGAAAGGGAGTTGTCGGTTCCATTAGCCATAATATTTTCTAAATCACTCGCAGATAGTAAAATTCCACTTGATTGGAAAAGAGCAAATGTTGTTCCTAATCATAAAAAGGGAGATAGAAGTAAAGAGGAAAACTATAGACCGGTTAGTCTGACCTCATTAGTCTGCAAGGTGCTTGAATCAATCATCAAAGATAAGATTGTTGAATTCTTTGAGCAAAATGAACTCATCAAGGATACACAGCATGGCTTTAGGAAGGGCCGTTCTTGTTTAACTAATCTTCTGGAGTTTTTGGATGTTGCAACAGATAGCTTTGATCAGGGTAAACAGCTAGATGTAGCTTTTCTTGATTTCAGTAAAGCATTTGACAAAGTCCCCCATACAAGACTGGGGTTGCAACTTAAAATGCATGGGATCAGGGGCAAGATTCTGGATTGGATAGAAACGTGGCTTTCAGGACGCCAGCAAAGGGTTATATTGAATGGGTACCAATCACAATGGAAGGAGGTTCTCAGTGGGGTTCCACAGGGCTCAGTCCGGGGCCCATTGCTTTTTATAATATTTGTGAATGCAATTGAGAACAGTATAGACAGCAAAGTCTTGAAATTTGCAGACGATCTAAAAGTTGTCAGGATTATTAGAGGAAAGCATGATCAGGATGTTTTTCAATCAGATCTGGACAAGCTAGTTGAGTGGTCTGAAGCATGGCAGATGAAATTCAATTTGAGTAAATGTAAGATTATGCACGCTGGACGGGTTAGCAGTAAACATAGGTATGAAATGGGTGGGCAGAAAATGGAGCAGATTGAAAAGGAAAGAGATTTAGGTGTCGTGGTAAACAATAGACTATCAGCGTCAGACCAGGTTGTAGAAGCTAGGAAAAAGGCACTTAGAATGCTAGGGGCCATTAACAGAAATGTTTCCTACAAGAGTGAAAAGGTAATAACAAAACTGTATTGTGCATACGTTAGACCACATTTGGAGTGTTGTGTACAAGCCTGGTCTCCAACATATGAGAAAGATTGCTGGTTGTTAGAAAGAGTTCAAAAAGGGCAACAAAAATGGTTAATTGTCTTGGTAGTTTACCTTATGAAGATAGATTAAAAAAATTGGGTATGTTTTCACTTAGATATAGAAGGCTAAGAGGAGATCTAATTGAAGTCTTCAAATTTGTAAATAGTCAGCATTCTGGATATTTAAAGGGTATGTTTGAGTTCAATAGGGAAAATCGAGGTAGAGGTCATCAGCATAAACTCATTATGAAACAAAGTAGGACTAGGCTACGACAGTCATTTTTCAGTAGAAGGGTTGTAGGACATTGGAATATGCTACCAGGGGATGTCGCTGATGCAGTGACACTTGCTTCCTTCAAAATTAGATTAGATAAATACTTTACAGAGAAGGGATTAGTTCATAAATACTCGTGGGATTAGCCTTCTTTTATGCAGGTAGAGTAAGGTGATTTGAAGGGGCGAGACTGGTGGAGGGGGGGGGGGGGTGGGGTGGGGTGGGGTGCAACCTCGGATGGGCCCAAGAGGCTCTTTGTTGCACTTTTCTTTTATGTCTTTATGTCTTTAAGTGCTTTCAACTTACTCCTTGCCAACTAAGCTTCATTATAAAAAAAAATCACAGGAATTACCTTCCTAATATCTGAATCCAGTATCCCGATAAATCATGTGCTGTGGCGCGGTGGTCAGTAGATAGCTACAACTAGCGTTTTCGCGATCAAAGGGATAGGTGCTCTGATTTAAGCGTAAGCTTATGGAACAATCCTTTTGTTTTGATGGCAACGTGCACCAGGGTTGTGCTCGACTCAGATTTTTTAGACTGACTCGACTCTGACTCATTTACGAAGGGACTCTGACTCAACTCTGACTCAAGCGGGAAAATTATTTGTTTTGAGTCGACTCAGCTTTGACTCATTTGCTTTTACCCCTGATTCAACTCTGACTCAAGCGAGGGGGACAATTTTTTTGAGTCGACTCAACTTTGACGCATTTGCTTTTACCCCCGACTCAACTCTGACTCAAGCGGGATTTTGTTTTTGTTTAGTCGACTCAACTTTGACTCATGTGAAAATTGCTTGAGTCGACTCATTTTTGACCTCAAGTTCAACTACTTAACGACTTTGATTCAAATGTATTTGACTTGCAAAAACTCATTAGAATATTATATCATATAGGTAAACACTTCTATTTTGATTTACTCTGGATCAAGGCACATTAATGAATATTGCATTATCATAAATATCTACTGCATCCAGCTGCATTGTAAGCTATGTTCAAATATATGTTCCTAATAACAATAATAATAATAATAATTATTATTATTATTATTATTTCGCACCAGCACAGCTACGTATTGTTTATGTTATTGATTTATGTGGGTTTGAAAAGCACTCTAGAACATTGTTTGGACCCCTTTATTATTTAGTTGCTCCGATTGTTTTGCTTGTTATATCAGATGTGACTTTGACTTGTAAGAGGTTGAGTCGACTCAGCTTTGACTCAAGCAGCATCCAGGTGACTCAACATTGACTCAAGCGACATCCATGCGACTTCGCTCTGACTCAACTCAAACCCCTATTTTGATTAAGCGACTCGACTCTGACTCAAGTTGAGCCCTTATTTTGTTAAAGCGACTCAACTCTGACTCAAGGAGAGCCCCTATTTTTCTTAAACGACTCGACTCTGACTCAAGTTGATTTGAGTCAGAGTTGAGTCAAATCTGACTCACCGACTCTGAGTCGAGCACAACCCTGACGTGCACCAATGTGTCCATCCTGAATTTCACCTATTGTCAAGGCAAATAAATGTATGATGATGATGATGGTGATATTAGTAGATCCAAATTTGTTAAATATCATGGAGGATCCTGGTCAGTGGATAGGAATGATTTTGAATGGGGAAAGAGAGAATTTTCCCCTTTCTTCATGCAATACAATTTTAACAAATACCACTTCCCCTCTCATTTTTTTTAGTATCCCTGATCCTGGATTTTCTTAGAGCTCTATCTGAAGAGCTTGCCAAATTATAGGTAAAATTTTAGATACCTAATGCCAACATTCTTGATCGATCAAGTATTGTTTCCAAAGTTTAGTGAAATGTATTTGCTGGATCTTGTTATCTTTTCCAGGTATCTTGGCACAATCTCTTTATCTCTTATCACATATAAAATTAAATGAACACAATTATGTTTAAATATTCAATACTGGCATAAAAACTGTGCCAATGTAAAATCATGTTGGATTCTGAAAAATAACATACAATTTGTGGCATACCCAGACCAAAATAGCCACAGCATCATGCATCTGTAGTTATTGTGGTAAAATATTCAATACTGGCAAAAATACTGTGTCATGTAAATCCCATTTGCCCATGCCCATTTTTCCCTCCGCGAATTTGCGACGGTCACCTTATTTTGGTATTCGAGCTTACGAAATTCACTTTTCGAATTCACAAATAAAAAAATTTGAGGACATTTTTCCGAGAAAAAAATATTTCTGGGGTTCAAAAACCCCAAAAAATAACAAATTCTAGATGGCCATTTGGAAGAGAATGACATTTCTCTTCTTTTGACATTTTGTATTTGCAATTTGCTTTGAAACTCTATTACAAAAATCAAACATTTATTGTTCTTCCACCAAAAGAGTTGGATAAAATTATTGCTCTCATATGGTCAGAACCAAAAATAATAATGGTGTTTTCTATCTTATTTGTGGAGTATTGAATGATGCTTTGATTCTATTACCTACTTCAAATACGCAAAACATCAATTGTCCAAAACTATTTTGCAGCACCCATGGAATCAGCAAGTGATGTCATCATGGATGAATATGGAAACATTGTTCTTGCATCCCTATAACAATAGGTACAACAAATATCAGTAGATGATGCAACGTTGCATGGTTCTCAGGGCCTATTTTAAGGGGAAAACCACTGGGGGGGGGGGGGCAAAAGGTACCCTCATTTTTGGGGATAATCTTTTTGTGGCAAAAAGGTAGCCCCCATTTTTTCCCTCCGCGAATTTGCGACGGTCACCTTATTTTGGTATTCGAGCTTACGAAATTCACTTTCGAATTCACAAAGGAAATTTTTTTGAGGACATTTTTCCGAGAAAAAAAAATATTTCTGGGGTTCAAAAAACCCCAAAAAATAGCAAATTCTAGATGGCCATTTGGAAGAGAATAACATTTCTTTTCTTTTGACGTTTTATATTTGCAATTTGCTTTGAAACTCTATTACAAAAATCAAACATTTATTGTTCTTCCACCAAAAATGGAATAACATGACGTCATTAAACGTTGTTATCTCCCCAAATACTTCATTAATTTCATTGAAATTTGGTGAGAAGACGTATAATTGATGTAGTATAAGGTACTATAGGTTTCACGTTGATATCTATTAGAGTTGTATAGTTGTTGAGAAAATCCGGTAGGTGGCAGATTCTGCCCCCCCCCCCCTCCCCCCAGCGGGGCGAGTGTCACCGGGACTGCTTGAATTGCATCAAGTGCGCTGTTTTGTCTCTCATTGAAAGCAAGGGATACATCAAAACTAAATTAAATCACTTAAGAGAAAAAACTTTCGTTTTCATGAAGTTTTCTCCTAAGATCATTGTTTT
>JAXIVJ010010925.1:0-40000 GCA_036785665.1 Chirona hameri | reverse complement strand
ACGGGAGACGGGAGACGGGAGACGGGAGACGGGAGACGGGAGACGGGAGACGGGAGACGGGAGACGGGAGACGGGAGACACTAATTATTGAAAAGAACAACACTACTTATTGACAAACAGGTAACTTTTTCAATTTCAGACACACACAAAATGGCAATAGGTATATGTGTTTACATCAAAAACATGAGCAAATCAAGATTGAGTGTAGCGTATTTCACATTGGGCTTAGTTCTGGGTAAATGTCACACATTGGAATGCACCCATACGCGGTTGGCCAAAGGAATTACAATTTGAGTTTACATATGTTGGTGAAATTGACACTTAATGAAGAACTTGACCAATATTATAAATATATTTGTGTCTGAAAGCATACCAGCCATCCTAAGCTGGAAAAAGAGCAGAAATAATCATGGACCTAAATAAAATGAATTTAACATCATGATTATCACAACCTTCAATGTTTAGCCGGACATGCATTATTTTCACAATATATACCTGGTCATGGTGTTGAAAGGTAGAGGGCCACATCAGTAAAAGTCATTTTAAAAGAAAATAGCCTAATCCAACATCAATCAAACCAAAACTTATCGAAAACAGCAGAAATATTGAAAAGCAATAACACACATACGTCAATGCGACGGACAGATAAAGATAAATGCGGGCATATTTTAGCATAGCTACGTCATACTTGTCTCATTTCATTATTACTAAAACAATGTTGTTTAGTTGTCGCCTAATTTGTTTACCTTGTGGGAAATATGTTATATGTATTTGTATATATCATCTGTAATATATAAAAGGACCGGGCCTGTACCAATGGCATCACCAGGCATTTTAAGTTCAAGAGGGCATTTTTCTGCCAGACGTTCGCGTCCTAAGAAACGACTTTTACTAGGAATCAATACATCATATTTTGCGATTTCATCAACCTGCTCCATTTTTCCGAACCTAAAATATCTATATGTATCGATATCAAGGGATTATCAGTTCCAGGTTCCAGGAACACGTTGCCCCGTCTCCCGCCCCCTCCCTCCTCCTTGGTGACACCTATGCGCCACTGAAAATCAAACGCAGAACAAGTCGGCATAACCAGATTGTTCTGTTCTTTTATAGACGCCTGTTAGAGGGACAAGTGGCTCCCTTTTGGGTAAGGACTTTTGTTGAAATCATTCATTTTGTTAAGCAAGGGAAATTTGATGGAGTAAAAGGTACCCAAAGACGAGAAAAACTCAAATCCGCAAAAACAAATATTGCACAAGAGTGGTTCTCTCAAAGATCAAAATTTCAAAAAAAAATCAAAGAAGTTAGGCAAGAGATGAGGTATAAGGGGCAAAGGAAAACAACGACGCTTCGTGCCGCCGTTTTTCGTCATCTCTGAAAAACCTTGCGGATGTACAAACCATAGGCGTAGGAACGTGGGGGGGGGGGGGGGCAGGGGCGGCGTAAGAGGGGGGTAGGAGAGCAGCTCAAGAAGTTGGGGAGCAAATATACGGTGTTGCCCCCCCCCCCCCCATAAATTTGCAATGAGGGTCCCTCTTGAAATATACATTTGTATTTTGACCGATAAAAAAAATGACCGAGGGCCCTCAAGGTGCCCTCGAACAGCCTGAGGGGACCCTCAGTCTCCCTGAGTGGGACCTCGGTCTGCCTGAGGGGACCCTCAGTCGGCTTGAGGGGTCCTCAGTCGGCATGAGGGTGCCTTCGGTGGACCTGAGGAAGCCTTTGGTCGGTCTGAGGGGCCCTTGGTCGGCCTGAGTAGCCTTCGGTCGGCTCGAGGGCGAGGGGGTCTTCGATCGGCCTGAGGGGGCACTCGGTCGCCAATTTACATCTCCTCCGCTCATGCTCAATAACAGGCGAAGGGGCCCTCAGTTCTTCAAAGGGTTCCGGACGCTTCGGGGGGCCCTGGAGATTGCTTTGCCCTTTGCCCTCAGTCAGCCTTGGGGTGGGCTCAGTTGGCCTGAGATGGCCCTCAGCCGGCTCGTGGGGGCTCTCCAGCTGCGGATCCAGGATTTCAGTCAAGAGGAGGGGGGGGGGGGGGGGGGCGTAACATACAAAAAGTTGCGCCCTGCGGGCGCGCTTGGCGGGCGATACATGGGCTGAACATGCATTAGATCAGGCCAATTCTTTCAGAACCATGTCATTGTAGCTCATTCTTGTTGACACAGGTGCAATTGTTGCTCAGTGACCTCTTCAAGGGCAGTTGAGGTCAACTGAGGTCACCAGTACTTTTTTGTTGTCAATAACTATTGGTCGAATAAAGATAGATACGTGCAAATGATACCGCTGTGCTTGCCTCATCGCTCACATTCTCTCATCGCCCCATATGCAATATGGCCTACCTGGGTCTCACCAAATGACCTTGACCTGAGGTCAAATTTTGAAGTTAACCTAACCAAGTCACCATTAGGATATATCGAAGCGAATTGACGAGACAACACACTGCTGGTAATATTGTTGCTCTATGTTGAAGCGATAAAACGTTATTCACGAAACACTTTTTGGAAGAAAATGACATTGTGACCTTTGGTGACCTCTGAAGCCTAAACTATTGACCTTAGTTAAAATTTTAGGACATATATGGCGATTGCACTTTGCATAAGCTTTCGATTGTTGTTTTCTGTTTGTTCCTAGCTATCATAGTTCCCGAGACATTTGATGATTTCTGGAGCGAAGTCCTAAACTTGGAAAATTTGACTTTTAATGACCTCTGGTGACCTCAATATTGACCTGAGCTAAGCAAAATGCCCGAAGAAACTTTGGATGTCCTTTTCGAGAGTTTTTGAACACTTTTTCCGCGTCTTTCTAACCCTTTAATTTTTGAGTTAGTGGTGTCATTTTGCCCCCCCCCCCCCTTCTGCACCCAAATATTAACCTTTAATTGGCTTATTATATCAATTACAACATTTCTGTTCAATATAAGAGTAAATAAAACATGAATATGACGATGTGCTTAAAAAATGTTCAATTTGGCACCTCTAATAGCTGAATGAGAGAAGTATATGAATATGTTTGAGCTCGCGTGGTTCCAAAAGGGGCAAAAAGGAAACCAATTTTGCTTGGGCGTTATGCAGCATGACCCAGAGTTTCGCATGGTACCAATTTAAACACGCAATTCGACGAAATTTGAGGTTAAAAGCTTACATGTTTGTAAAATGCATTTGGGATAACGCCACCATTTGCACCTGATGAAAAATATTGGTGTTAACGTACCGCAAGGGGAGTTTAGGAGGGAGAATGCTCATATTTCGGAAGACAAAGGGTAATATACTTAAAAATGGTAAACATTCAATCACCCCTCCTTGTTAAATAATTTCCGATAGACATATATGTATGTCAGTGGTTGGCGCACCAGCCAAGCAAACACTGCTTTGTTTCATGTTATTCATTTCCAGGGCCAATTATGAATACAGTATGAGCTGCATACAAAAAAAAAGATTATTGCAGTCGAAAAATTCAGTCAATTTTTCATAAGTCAGGCAGGTTTAATCGCCGAAATTCTTAAATTTGTCTTTTCGCATTTATTCGGGCTAAATCGGAAAACGTCCCATAGTGCAGCGTACAAAGTCTTGGCATCTAACGACCCATTATGTTGTGCTATGCCTGCCATTTCCGAATACTTCTGCAGCCACCCTTCCTTATTTTGAAGCAGTCATTCATTTATTGAGAAAGAGACCAACTTCCTGGTATTATATTTCTCAATATATGTTTGAGGGTATAACCGGCGTACAAAGTCCTGGCTTCTAACAAACCATTGCGTTGTGCAATGCCAGCCGTTTCCGGAGACTTCTGCAGCCATCCTGCCTTATTTTGAAGCATTCATTAATTTATTGACATTAATAACTCAAAGCAATATCATGGGTATACATACACACGCTTTGCACACGCCACAGTTATTAGCACACTGGTGTATTCAACTAAATTGGCAGTGTTTACAAAGGACGGAGGAAGGACATACGACTCGTAACCGGCACGTGTGACACGTGACCGCGGGCGCCACCTCGATATCATACAACAAACAGCCATCCTTCGCGAAACGGCACCATTCGTCGTCACCTGCCAGCCGGGCGAGACAAAAAACACCTGCCTGTGTCCAGCCCAACGCGCGCCCAGCCACTACCCGGCCCTCTCGCGACAGAAGGGCCGAGTAGGAGCCTTGTCAACGCGCGCCCAGCCACTACCCGGCCCTCTCGCGACAGAAGGGCCGAGTAGGAGCCTTGTCAACGCGCGCCCAGCCACTACCCGGCCCTCTCGTGACAGAAGGGCCGAGTAGGAGCCTTGTCAACGCGCGCCCAGCGACTACCCGGCCCCCCTCGTGACAGAAGGGCCGAGTAGGAGCCTTGTCAACGCGCGCCCAACCACTACCCGGCCCCTCTCGTGACAGAAGAGCTGATCTAGAGCAGCAATTTGCTAGTTCTGCTGACTCCAGCCGACATACGACTGTCTCTGTTCTGCTGACTCCAGCCGACATCCGACTGTCTCTGTTCTGCTGACTCCAGCCGACATCCGACTGTCTATGTTCTGCTGACTCCAGCCCACATCCGACTGTCTCTGTTCTGCTGACTCCAGCCGACATCCCACTGTCTCTGTTCTGCTGACTCCAGCCCACAGCCGACTGTCTTTGTTCTGCTGACTCCAGCCCACATCCCACTGTCTTTGTTCTGCTGACTCCAGCCGACATCCGACTGTCTCTCTTCTGCTGACTCCAGCCCACATCCGACTGTCTCTGTTCTGCTGACTCCAGCCGACATCCGACTGTCTGTTCTGCTGACTCCAGCCCACATCCGACTGTCTCTGTTCTGCTGACTCCAGCTGACATCCGACTGTCTCTCTTCTGCTGACTCCAGCCCACATCCGACTGTCTCTGTTCTGCGGACTCCAGCCGACATCCGACTATCTCTGTTCTGCTGACTCCAGCCCACATCCGACTGTCTCTGTTCTGCTGACTCCAGCCGACATCCGACTGTCTCTGTTCTGCTGACTCCAGCCGACATCTGACTGTCTCTGTTCTGCTGACTCCAGCCCACGTCCGACTGTCTCTTCTGCGGACTCCAGCCCACATCCGACTGTCTCTGTTCTGCTGACTCCAGCCCACATCCGACTGTCTCTCTTCTGCTGACTCCAGCCGACATCCGACTGTCTCTGTTCTGCTGACTCCAGCCCACATCCGACTGTCTCTCTTCTGCTGACTCCAGCCCACATCCGACTGTCTCTGTTCTGCTGACCCCAGCCGACATCCGACTGTCTCTGTTCTGCTGACTCCAGCCTCCGACTGTCTCTGTTCTGCTGACTCCAGCCGACATCCGACTGTCTCTGTTCTGCTGACTCCAGCCGACATACGACTGTCTCTGTTCTGCTAGTTCTGCTGACTCCAGCCGACATCCGACTGTCTCTGTTCTGCTGACTCCAGCCGACATCCGACTGTCTCTGTTCTGCTGACTCCAGCCCACATCCGACTGTCTCTGTTCTGCTGAATCCAGCCCACATCCGACTGTCTCTGTTCTGCTGACTCCAGCTGACATCTGACTGTCTCTGTTCTGCTGACTCCAGCCGACATCCGACTGTCTCTGTTCTGCTGACTCCAGCCCACATCCGACTGTCTCTCTTCTGCTGACTCCAGCCCACATCCGAATGTATCTGTTCTGCTGACTCCAGCCGACATCTGACTCTCTGTTCTGCTGACTCCAGCCGACATCCGACTGTCTCTCTTCTGCTGACTCCAGCCGACATCCGACTGTCTCTGTTCTGCTGACTCCAGCCCACATCCGACTGTCTCTGTTCTGCTGACTCCAGCCGACATCCGACTGTCTCTGTTCTGCTGACTCCAGCCGACATCTGACTGTCTCTGTTCTGCTGACTCCAGCCCACATCCGACTGTTTCTGTTCTGCTAACTCCAGCCGACATCCGACTGTCTCTGTTCTGCTGACTCCAGTCGACATCCCACTGTCTCTGTTCTGCTGACTCCAGCCCACAGCCGACTGTCACAGACAGTCGGATGTGGGCTGCTGGATGTGGGCTGTGTGTTCTGCTGACTCCAGCCCACATCCCACTGTCTCTGTTCTGCTGACTCCAGCCCACATCCGACTGTCTCTCTTCTGCTGACTCCAGCCCACATCCGACTGTCTCTGTTCTGCTGATTCCAGCCGACATCCGACTGTCTGTTCTGCTGACTCCAGCCCACATCCGACTGTCTCTGTTCTGCTGACTCCAGCTGACATCCGACTGTCTCTCTTCTGCTGACTCCAGCCCACATCCGACTGTCTCTGTTCTGCGGACTCCAGCCGACATCCGACTATCTCTGTTCTGCTGACTCCAGCCCAAATCCGACTGTCTCTGTTCTGCTGACTCCAGCCGACATCCGACTGTCTCTGTTCTGCTGACTCCAGCCGACATCTGACTGTCTCTGTTCTGCTGACTCCAGCCCACATCCGACTGTCTCTTCTGCGGACTCCAGCCCACATCCGACTGTCTCTGTTCTGCTGACTCCAGCCCACATCCGACTGTCTCTGTTCTGCTGACTCCAGCCGACATCCGACTGTCTCTGTTCTGCTGACTCCAGCCGACATCTGACTGTCTCTGTTCTGCTGACTCCAGCCCACATCCGACTGTCTCTGTTCTGCTGACTCCAGCCCACATCCGACTGTCTCTCTTCTGCTGACTCCAGCCGACATCCGACTGTCTCTGTTCTGCTGACTCCAGCCCACATCCGACTGTCTCTCTTCTGCTGACTCCAGCCCACATCCGACTGTCTCTGTTCTGCTGACTCCAGCCCACATCCGACTGTCTCTCTTCTGCTGACTCCAGCCCACATCCGACTGTCTCTGTTCTGCTGACCCCAGCCGACATCCGGCTGTCTCTGTTCTGCTGACTCCAGCCGACATCCGACTGTCTCTGTTCTGCTGACTCCAGCCGACATCCGACTGTCTCTGTTCTGCTGACTCCAGCCGACATACGACTGCCTCTGTTCTGCTAGTTCTGCTGACTCCAGCCGACATCCGACTGTCTCTGTTCTGCTGACTCCAGCCGACATCCGACTGTCTCTGTTCTGCTGACTCCAGCCCACATCCGACTGTCTCTGTTCTGCTGACTCCAGCCCACATCCGACTGTCTCTGTTCTGCTGACTCCAGCTGACATCTGACTGTCTCTGTTCTGCTGACTCCAGCCGACATCCGACTGTCTCTGTTCTGCTGACTCCAGCCCACATCCGACGGTCTCTCTTCTGCTGACTCCAGCCCACATCCGAATGTCTCTGTTCTGCTGACTCCAGCCGACATCTGACTCTCTGTTCTGCTGACTCCAGCCGACATCCGACTGTCTCTCTTCTGCTGACTCCAGCCGACATCCGACTGTCTCTGTTCTGCTGACTCCAGCCCACATCCGACTGTCTCTGTTCTGCTGACTCCAGCCGACATCCGACTGTCTCTGTTCTGCTGACTCCAGCCGACATCTGACTGTCTCTGTTCTGCTGACTCCAGCCCACATCCGACTGTCTCTGTTCTGCTGACTCCAGCCGACATCCGACTGTCTCTCTTCTGCTGACTCCAGCCCACATCCGACTGTCTCTGTTCTGCTGACTCCAGCTGACATCCGACTGTCTCTGTTCTGCTGACTCCAGCCCACATCCAACTGTCTCTCTTCTGCTGACTCCAGCCCACATCCGACTGTCTCTGTTCTGCTGACTCCAGCTGACATCCGACTGTCTCTGTTGCGCTAACTAACATACAGCACAGAATAATTGGTGCTGAAATGGTGATAAGCCACTAATGAGCAAGTCGGAGACTGAAGTCAATTGTAGGGGAGTAGCAGGTATTGGGAACCAAACAGCTATATCAACAATATTGTTGAGATGTGCTGAGCAATGACGACAGATATTAATTTCAAACCCGGTTTAATCTAGCACTTCGAGTCATTTCAGTGAAAATAGAACAGGGAACTTTTAGAGAAGCCATCGCTGGGTAGTTAACGCTGGCGACGTGCCGGTTCCTTGAAAATAATGTCCAGCGTCTGGATCAAGCAAATTTAGCACCCTTCGATTGCTACCTGGTGTAACTTATTGAGTGCAGTAATGGGATATTTCCAATTTCTGGGGTCATCCTTTAGCACCGGTGAAGGCGCGAGCTCAATGTAAACGGCTGAGGACCAATAGGAATGCAATTACGAGCGAATGTGTGCTTTAACCAGAATCGGAAGGCTTTGTAGCGAACTTTATAGACGTTGGTTGCAAAATAATGCTTCCAATCTGCAGACATTATTGGTCCTCCGAGTCTATGGGCGTCCTAATAATCTGAATATGTTTAGATGAAGTGAAGTTTATTACGGCTTTTCAATGGTTGGTAGTGAAGCCAGAGACAGCCTAAAGACAACATTGCTTTATTGTGCAGCTTCTGGATATACATAAAGTATAATTCTCCTAAATTATAGTACGGGTCTAATATACATAGGTGTCGATTTATATACTTTTGGGATGTCCCTCCCCTCCCTCAATGTTGAGTTCGGCCCCCCAAAGGTGCCTTCGCCCCCCCCCCCCCCCCCCTCCCTCCCCCCAACCTTTCTGCCATCAGATTATGTGGCACATAGTTATACAAGTATCGTTCACGGTGATCCACAGTCAATCCATTTGATTAAATATTTCGTCCTAGCCGACACAGACTAATCAAATGTTAACCCGCGCCTCGCTGGGGGTCTCCAGTCGAACGAGCCCCGCAGATTCTGCCCTCTCGTTATCGTCCGAACAAATAACCGCAACAAGACGCACAATGCGGCAATCGAAAGCTCTTAATGAGAAGCAAGAAATCATACGTGACATTTTCAAAATAAGGTCACATGTCAGGTCACGGCAGGTCAAAGGTCAAAAATGAGATATTTGAGTTTTTGGGCCATACTTTCCATCCAAAGCGTTAGATTGAAACTATTATCGCACAAAGTGCTCTCAAATGTATAATGCATCTCCCACATTAAGAAAAAGTGAAATTGTAAGCGAAGGTCAATGTCAAGACTATGTCGCAAAAGGTCACTGTTGGCAAGATGTTTGCGAAAGTCATGCGACACATGTATGGGTTGTTACACGTATAATTCGATAGTAGCAGCCATTTTCACAACCTGACACCATATAAGGCCAAGGTCAGGTCATATAAGGTCAAAATTTGAAATTGATTCATCTCAATAAAAAGGCATATTTCTAGCCCAGTTTTGTTTTAGAAATATAGCGGTGATATTTATTTGTCTGTATCTTGTCAATAAAAGCCAACAAACGTAACCTAAACAATGACGTCATGAGTTACGTATACTTAGGGAGCCATAAGCAAGGGCGTATCCAAGGGGGTACCTTGGACACCCGCAGGTATCTGCTTGGGCTGAGGGCCCACCTTGTCTTTCGTTTAAGGAGCCCTTGGCTGACCAGACGGGCTCTCGGTCGGTCTGAGGGGGAACTCGGTCGGTTTGAGGGGCCCTTGATCGGCCTGAGGGGTCCTCAGTCGGCCTGAGGGGCCCCCATGTCAGCCTGAGGCGGGAGGGCTCTGTCTGTAGGCCCGAGGGGGACTCTCTGTAGGCCTGAGAGGCCCTATGTCGGCATGAGGGACCCTCTGGTGGCCTGAGGGGCCCTCGGCCAGCTTGAGGGGGTCCTTTTCGACCTTACGGGGCCCTCTAGCCGCTTAAGTGAGCCCTCGCTCAGCTTGAGGTGACCCCTTTCGACACGACGGGACCCTCTGTCAGTCTGAAGGAGCCCCTCTTTCGGCCTGAGGGGCCCTCAGTCGGCCTGAGGGGCCCTCTGTCAGCCTGAGGGGGCCCTAGGCCGGCTTGAAGGGGCCCTTGATCGGCCTGAGGGGCCTTCTGTCGGTCTGAGGGGGCCCTCTGTCGACCTGATGGGGCCCTCTGTCCTCATCTGCATTGAATCATTGCAGTGCAGATCCTTGCAGGCTGATTCGTTTGTTAACCCTCGCCCTACGGGGACTTTTTTCACCTTCGCCCTACGGGGGGGGGGCTGACAGACCCCCCTGTTAACTTCCAAACCAAGCAACTTAAAGCAATGCGGTAAGAACCAGCATGGTGCCTGTCATGAGAGGAATCTAACAGTATGCGATTTTTAGGTTTCAGGTCCACAGGTGACCTTCCAGGTCAAGTGAATGACCTCGGATTTACCACATCCAGAACAGCGATTTTGCTCTTCAGAAAACCTCAAAATTAGAAATTGATAAATGTAAATAAAAAGGCATGTTCCTAGACCAGTTTTGGCTTAGAAATACAAAAAAGTAATTATTTGTTCGTATCTTGTCTAAAAATGTAAAAAAAGTTATTAAAAAATGACGTCATCAGTTTCTTACACTTAGGAAGCCATCACTCAGTTAAAAATGAAGATATTGTTTTGAAATTTGGTATGAGTATTTTCCATACTCAGTTCTCTCACATATATATATTCTGGTTTTTCTAATATCTTTGAAAATTGTGATTTTGTGGGGATTTTTTTTAATCAGTTTTTTTCTTCATTTTAGGGGTTAAAAACCCAAAATTGTGAAAATCCGAAATTGGACTTTTTAAAGAGAATGCCATTTTGTATCTTAAGTGAATTGAGTTTGCAATTTACTTTAAAACTCTGTTTTCTACGATTTGTTCAAATATTTCTCATTTTGTTACCAACATGACGTCATCAAAACATTATTATCTCCCAAACTGCTTAACTAATTTCAAATTTATTTTTACAGTCTACGTATAATTGTTGTAAACTCAGCTACCAAAAATGTCAGCAAGATGCACCCCATGTGTCAAAAGTTATTCAAGAAAAACCTCAGGGGGGCTGTCAGGCCCCCCCCCGTAGGGCGAGGGTTAATTCAGACTGTTGCAGGTTCCAGGATAGACTCTGCAAAATTTGCCGGGTATGATATCCAGAATAGATGGTAATGGCACATAACCTCAGAAGTTACGGCGCTCTGAAACCCAATCCCGAATCACCACCAGACATGTGCCATGGCCAAAAAATAGGATCCAAGATCCACAAGATCCCATGACGAACTGATTTTCCAGGATCCAGGATCCACAGGATCCCACGACAATTATTCTTTCAGGATCCAATATCCATAGGATCCCACGAAAAAAATATGTTTTGCAGGATCCAATATCCACAGGATCCCACGACACAATTATCATGCAGGATCCAGGATCCAACAAGATCCCAGATATTGGATCCTAGGAATCCTGGATCCCGGATTTTTTTTTTGGATCTTGGCACATGATGGAACTTGGATCACCACCACCAATACACCCAAAATAAGTAGTTGAAATCGTGTTAGTGATGCTAAAATATGTAGGGGTCCCTGTGTCCATGGGGGAGACATGTATGTGCCAGGGGGCCCATATCACTGACCGCGGGTACTACCTTGGCGAAATGCTGGATACGCCTTTGGCCATAAGTCAGTCAAAAATAAATATACTGCTTTGATATTTGGTTTTGGTATGGTTGATACTTAGTTCTCTGACACATATTCCGTTTTGTTTTTAATATCTTCAAAAATTTCGATTTGATGAAGAAAAAAATCTGAAAAACATTTTCCCCCATTTTTAGGAGTCAAGAATCCAAAGTTGTGAAAATTTGAGACAGCCATGTTGAAGAAAATGTCATTTCCGTTCTTTTGAGGTTTTCCGTTTCCAATTTGCTTACAAATTCGATTGTCTACGATTTTGCAAACATTTATCGTTTTTCCACCAAAAATGGCATGACATGACTTCATTAAAACGTCATTATCTCCCAAAGTACAGCATTAATTTCATTGAAATTGTGTGATAAGACGTTGGATTGATTTAGCATAAGGTACTGTAAGTTTCACGTAAGTTTCTTGTCGATATATATGGTAGTTTTCAAGTTATTAAGAAAATCCGGGAGGGGGATATTCCCCCCCCCCCCCCAGCGTGGCGCGGGTTAACTGTATATTAATGCCGTCTTATTCACGACACACGACGAAACCAGGAACCAGGTACGTAGCCAGGATTTGTATCAGGGGGGGAGGGGCACGTCGGTGATAGAAACAAATTCCGCTCCTCAGCCATATGTTGTTGGCCGGGGGTAGGGTCGGTTCGTCAGAGAATCTCATTTTATCTAGTGTAAATTTTATTTTGCATAGTGGGGGGGGCATGACCCCCGTGCCCCCCCCCCCCCCCTTGGCTACGTCCCTGCCAGGGACAGACATAGTGCAAAGCAATGCATTTGTAGATTTCCCCATTGACTTGGGTATAATGAGAAGACCACGTGCTTGACCTGACTTTTGGTCACCGATATGAACCGATAATATACTCGTAAGCTGGTTAATACCGACCCCTTAAACGAGGTTCAATGTTCAGCTGGAAACGCAAACGGTTCATTTTCTTCGCTCCAGTGTCGGCGATCAGCATGCTAAATGTTGTTTAGTTGAACTGGGTGAACTGCAGGGGTGACCGTTGGCACGCCACTGTCTCAAAACGTAATTGTCGTCTTCAATTGAATGGCTGCATGGCGAGGCCACAAACAGTGAGCGCCATCACGCTTCCGTACACCCCGGTTTCCGGTCTCAGAATGTCTCGCTCACAGCGCCGGCCACCACGCAGCACCGCGACCCGACCCGAGGCCACCACGCAGCACCGCGACCCGACCCGAGGCCACCACGCAGCACCGCGACCCGACCCGAGGCCACCACGCAGCACCGCGACCCGACCCGAGGCCACCACGCAGCACCGCGACCCGACCCGAGGCCACCACGCAGCACCGCGACCCAACCCGAGGTCACCACGCAGCACCGCGACCCGACCCGAGGCCACCACGCAGCACCGCGACCCGACCCGAGGCCACCACGCAGCACCGCGACCCGACCCGAGGCCACCACGCAGCACTGCGACCCGACCCGAGGCCACCACGCAGCACTGCGACCCGACCCGAGGCCACCACGCAGCACTGCGACCCGACCCGAGGCCACCACGCAGCACCGCGACCCGACCCGAGGCCACCACGCAGCACCGCAACCCGACCCGAGGCCACCACGCAGCACCGCGACCCGACCCGAGGCCACCACGCAGCACCGCGACCCGACCCGAGGCCACCACGCAGCACTGCAACCCGACCCGAGGCCACCACGCAGCACCGCGACCCGACCCGAGGCCACCACGCAGCACCGCGACCCGACCCGAGGCCACCACGCAGCACTGCAACCCGACCCGAGGCCACCACGCAGCACCGCGACCCGACCCGAGGCCACCACGCAGCACCGCGACCCGACCCGAGGCCACCACGCAGCACTGCGACCCGACCCGAGGCCACCACGCAGCACCGCGACCCGACCCGAGGCCACCACGCAGCACCGCGACCCGACCCGAGGCCACCACGCAGCACTGCAACCCGACCCGAGGCCACCACGCAGCACTGCGACCCGACCCGAGGCCACCACGCAGCACTGCGACCCGACCCGAGGCCACCACGCAGCACTGCGACCCGACCCGAGGCCACCACGCAGCACTGTGACCCAACCCGAGGCCACCACGCAGCACCGCGACCCGACCCGAGGCCACCACGCAGCACCGCGACCCGACCCGAGGCCACCACGCAGCACCGCGACCCGACCCGAGGCCACCACGCAGCACTGCGACCCGACCCGAGGCCACCACGCAGCACCACGACCCGACCCGAGGCCACCGCGACCCGACCCGAGACCACCACGCAGCACTGCGACCCGACCCGAGGCCACCACGCAGCACCGCGACCCGACCCGAGGCCACCACGTAGCACCGCGACCCAACCCGAGGCCACCACGCAGCACCGCGACCCGACCCGAGGCCACCACGCAGCACTGCGACCCGACCCGAGGCCACCACGCAGCACCACGACCCGACCCGAGGCCACCGCGACCCGACCCGAGACCACCACGCAGCACTGCAACCCGACCCGAGGCCACCACGCAGCACTGCGACCCGACCCGAGGCCACCACGCAGCACTGCGACCCGACCCGAGGCCACCACGCAGCACTGCGACCCGACCCGAGGCCACCACGCAGCACTGTGACCCAACCCGAGGCCACCACGCAGCACTGCGACCCGACCCGAGGCCACCACGCAGCACTGCGACCCGACCCGAGGCCACCACGCAGCACCACGACCCGACCCGAGGCCACCGCGACCCGACCCGAGACCACCACGCAGCACTGCGACCCGACCCGAGGCCACCACGCAGCACCGCGACCCAACCCGAGGCCACCACGCAGCACCGCGACCCGACCCGAGGCCACCACGCAGCACCGCGACCCGACCCGAGACCACCACGCAGCACTGCGACCCGACCCGAGGCCACCACGCAGCACCGCGACCCGACCCGAGGCCACCACGCAGCACCGCGACCCAACCCGAGGCCACCACGCAGCACCGCGACCCGACCCGAGGCCACCACGCAGCACCGCGACCCGACCCGAGGCCACCACGCAGCACCGCGACCCGACCCGAGGCCACCACGCAGCACCGCGACCCAACCCGAGGCCACCACGCAGCACCGCGACCCGACCCGAGGCCACCACGCAGCACCGCGACCCAACCCGAGGCCACCACGCAGCACTGCGACCCGACCCGAGGCCACCACGCAGCACCGCGACCCGACCCGAGGTCACCACGCAGCACCGTGACCCGACCCGACCCGAGGCCACCACGCAGCACCGCGACCCGACCCGAGGCCACCACGCAGCACCGCGACCCAACCCGAGGCCACCACGCAGCACTGCGACCCGACCCGAGGCCACCACGCAGCACCGCGACCCGACCCGAGGCCACCACGCAGCACTGTGACCCAACCCGAGGCCACCACGCAGCACTGTGACCCGACCCGAGACCACCACGCAGCACCGCGACCCGACCCGAGACCACCACGCAGCACCGCGACCCGACCCGAGGCCACCGCGACCCGACCTGAGGCCACCACGCAGCACCGCGACCCGACCCGAGGTCACCACGCAGCACCGCGACCCGACCCGAGGTCACCACGCAGCACCGCGACCCGACCCGAGGCCACCACGCAGCACCGCGACCCGACCCGAGGCCACACGCAGCACCGTGACCCGACCCGAGGCCACCACGCAGCACTGTGACCTGACCCGAGGCCATCACGCAGCACCGCGACCCGACCCGAGGCCACCACGCAGCACTGTGACCTGACCCGAGGCCACCACGCAGCACCGCGACCCGACCCGAGGCCACCACGCAGCACTGTGACCTGACCCGAGGCCACCACGCAGCACCGCGACCCGACCCGAGGCCACCACGCAGCACTGTGACCCGACCCGAGGCCACCACGCGACACCGCGACCCGACTCGAGGCCACCACGCAGCACCGCGACCCGACCCGAGGTTCCACCACACAGCACCGCGACCCAACCCGAGGCCACCACGCAGCACCGTGACCCGACCCGAGGCCACCACGCAGCACCGCGACCTGACCCGAGGCCACCACGCAGCACCGCGACCCGACCCGAGGCCACCACGCAGCACCACGACCCGACCCGAGGTCACCACGCAGCACCGCGACCCGACCCGACCCGAGGCCACCACGCAGCACCGCGACCCGACCCGAGGTCACCACGCAGCAACGCGATCCGACCCGAGGCCACCACGCAGCACTGCGACCCGACCCGAGGCCACCACGCAGCACCGCGACCCGACCCGAGGCCACCGCGACCCGACCCGAGGTCACCACGCAGCACCGCGACCCGACCCGAGGCCACCACGCAGCACCGCGACCCAACCCGAGGCCACCGCGACCCGACCCGCGGCCACCACGCAGCACCGCGACCCGACCCGAGGCCACCACGCAGCACCGCGACCCGACCCGAGGCCACCACGCAGCACCGCGACCCAACCCGAGGCCACCGCGACCCGACCCGCGGTCACCACGCAGCACCGCGACCCGACCCGAGGTTCCACCACACAGCACCGCGACCCGACCCGAGGCCACCACGCAGCACTACGACCCGACCCGAGACCACCACACAGCACCGCGACCCGACCCGAAGCCACCACTTAGCAGCCGCGCAAGCGGTTGAGGCCGATGAATACGGTCTTAAGCATGTGATGTGATGCAAAGGTAACACCTCATCCTTTGTGTTGAAATGTACCAGTCTTATACAGGCTCCCAATCAAGTTAATATTTTCCCAACAGAGTAAAGTTCTTCAATTTCTGGCAAAATATAGATGAACGTCGCTCAGCATGTTATGAGAACTTGTATCCAGTCACTTCAAGTTCGAAAGCATGATAGACATATTGCCTTAACTGATATGTTAGCAGATCTCATCTCTTGACTACGTATGCACTACAATAACTAATTATATCCCCATGCCTCCTTCCGTATGTCGACATGACATATCTCCGGCCTTTAAAGGGACATTCCTACCTTAACATTAGTTTTGAGTTGAGATAGTCAAGTTAGTGACTATGTAGTGAAATTTAGGAAGGTAGCATTTACAACTAACACAGTTAGTCTTAGAGAAATTCAAGTTGCATTTCTTATATTTGGGCCTTAGCAAGGCCCACTCTTATTTGATAGTTTTGTTCCGATGACGTCATCTCTCGTCACCACCGTGTACACCTGTTTAAAGATAAACCTTGAGTGTCTGGTTTGTTTTGATTTTCTATGATCGTGAAGTTCGATGGAGGAGTGAGGTTGCTGACGCCGTGCTGACTGCTGACATTTTACTAGATCGGAGCTCTGTCAATAGTTTTGAATGTAAGTGGTTTTGATGTTTCGGATTTTAATGTAATAATAATTTAGGAACCAGTATGCCTCGAATGTGCTGTGTTGTGTGCGGCACAATCAATATAAAAAAATAAACAGAGCTCATTGTCTGTGGTTCCCGTCAAAATTGTCGTGGCATGACCACGACCACTATTCGGTTCCGTGAGGACATAGTGCGTGAGAGCCCCACGGTGAGGAATCTTGGCGTACTGTTCGACAAGCACCTCTCGTGGGACTCACACGTATCTGCCCTCGTCAAAACATGTAACGGTATCCTCATCGGTCTGACCCACGTGCGTCATCAGATCCCTTCGTCACTTCTTCCTGTCATAGTCGACGCTCTTGTCATCTCGCACGTCCGATACTGTTTGACGGTGTTCGGCAACGGCTCAGAGAAAAACATGCAGCGCCTTCAAAAGATCCTCAATTTTGGCTTGCGCGCTGTCTCTGGCCGGCGTAAATTTGATCACATGTCGGACGTGCGAGATGAACTGGGCTGGCACACCGCCCGGCAGCTGTACGAACTTCAATCCCTCAATCTTCTTCACAAAATTCGCACCACCGCGGTGGAGCGAATTTTTCCCCGGTGCACCGGGGAACCACAGGCTCTCGCTTCCCGGCTTTCGACAATTTCTGGGTTTCGAGCTAGGACGCTGATTTGGCCCTCCCGCGCGTAAGAACCGAAGCCGGCAAGAGACGTTTTTAATACAGTGTAGCGCAGCGCTACAACGCGTTGCCGCCGGACCTGCGCGAGGCGTCTTTAGCTTCTTTTAAACGTCAGCTCGGTGCTCTTTTACATGGTGTATGATGGGTGTCGTGTATGTTTATGTCGGTCGCTGTGTGAGTGTGTGTATGATCATGGAGTGTATTTTAGTTTCTAGTATGCATGTTGCTGAGTGCCGTTTTTAACATGTCTCTACCTGTAACCATGACGCGACACTCAGAATAGCCGTTTTATGCATCGGAGAGTGTTTTTACTGTCAATACATACATGTAGTAGCATTTGGAAGCGGTCATATTAAATTATACTACGAAGTAGTAGTCGAAGTAGTGTATATTGCAGCACCTGTAGTAGCATTTGGAAGCGGTCAGCGGTCGTTCGACATTGTTTAACTCCCGAGCCAGTTTAACCCCTTTACGCCCGGAATATCGAAAAATGGTAAATATAAACGTTGTAGCTAATGCTTGTAGCTATCTGTTGCAGAGGTCGGATTTAAAATATGTACCATTGGTTACGAGCCAGCCTCGTCTAAAAAACATTGATTTAACATGGGAGCCCTCCCTATGCTGTAGTAGGTTTTTAACGCCCAAGCGCCCGAGTGCTGCCAACTATTACTGGTGGGGGCTGGTCTGACCCGGCGTGGGCTGGCGCGGGACTTGGTGGATAGTGCCTAGGTTGAGTGGTTGTGGTCTGTGTTTCGGTGCAACATAGCAGCAGCAGAAAGTGAGTGTAAATGTTGAGACGCCAACAATATCAATACATTTAATAATTATGTTATGATTTTCTTTTCAATTCTGTTCTCGAAAAAGTTTATTTTCGAAACCCGTGATAAGAAAAGACTTGTTTGTATTCAAGTCCCAAGAAGTGTCTGAAAACATTTTGCCATATAATTTGGCAGCTTAACCCGGCAGACTGGGGTCTCAGCAGAACGCCATTGACTGGGGGGATGGGGGGGGGGGGGGCGTTACACGCCCCCTGGTTATCTTCCGAACCAATGATCGCAGCGAGACGCAAGGCGGAGATTGAAAGCTCTCAGCTAGACGAATATAAAGCATGCTAAAAAATATCAAAGTGAGTTCAAATGTCAGGTCACGGTCAGGTCGAAGGTCAAAATCGGCGCATTTGAGTTTATGGGCCATACTTTCCATCCAACGCCTTCGATTGCGACCAGTTTCACCCAAAGTGCTTAAGGTATGATACATATCCCACATGGGCTAAAGTGAGATTGTTGGCCAAGGTCAAAGTCAAGGTCAGGTCACAAAAGGTCACTATGCTCAAAATATATATGGAAGTCATGCAACACACGTTTTATGAGTTATTTTCCGCGTATAATTCAATAGTGATAGTCATTTTACCACCTGACTTCATTTACGTGAAGTAAATGTCAATTTTAGGTCAAAGTTTAGGTCACCGAAGGTCAAAATGTTAAATTGTTAAATCTAAACAGAAAGGCATGTTGCTAGACCAGTTTTGTCTCAGATATATAGTGGTGCCGTGCCATTTATTTGTTTGTATCTAGTCAATAAAAGCAAAAAAAAAACGCAAATGAAAAATATGACGTCATGAGTTACCCATACTTAGATGTCATAAGTCAGTCAAAATTGGAGATATCAGTTTGAAATTTTGGTATGATAGTTGCCTATGCATGGTTCTCTGATATATCTTCCGATGTTTTGAATATTTGAGAATATTTTGGTTTTGTGATAATTTCCCCCCCAAAAAACGGTTTTGAGTTTTTGGGGTCAAAAACTAAATTGTTCAAAAATCTGAGATAGCCAGTTTGTAGCCGTTGCCATTTGCTTTCTTTTGGCGTTGTTCGATTGCATTTTTCTTGAAATGTAGCATTTGTACGACCTGGCAAAATTTACCTGATTTTGGTGTAAAACTCGTGTGTCATCACATCACTAAATTCGCTATAACTCGAACAAAAATCGGAAAAAATTTCTTCATTTTTGCACACAAGACGTTAAAATGATGTATAAGAAGGTACCTGAAGTTTCACGTTGATAGCGCTATTAGTTTTTTCAGCTATTGCGAAAATTAATCAGGGGGGTGGCGTTAAACGTCCCCCCCCTAGTCAATGGCGGGTTAAAGGTATTCTCTATTGCTCAATAATGATGTCATCACACCAAAGTTAAAAACGTAATTTAAAAAAGATAAGTGACGTTTCGAGAGAGAAAAAAAATCATAATCGTTTTAAGCAGCTCACTTATTTCATAAGTTTCACCACAACCGGCGTATATTTGACAACTTTCAGAAAGGTGGGAATGTCCCTTTAACCCTATTTGTAACAGGCTCCTGGCTACCCCTATTTGTAACAGGGGGGGGGGGGGCAGATTCCGCCCCCCCCCCCGGAGATCTCAAGATCTACCCGTCCGATTTTCAAAAATGAAACGGCGTTGGGCTCCCCTCAACACGATCTACATTTATAAAACAAAAATCGAAATTGTTTATAGAGGGGCAACCGAGGGCAAAAACTACAAATTTTAGTGGTATTTGTGATCCAACACAGCTGTCATGTTTATCAACTGATTTTAACACAACCAATGGGCATCGATAGAGATTGAATTGGAAATTGACATATGTCTGTGACTTTTGAAAATTCAAAAATCATAGGCGTGTGCAGGTCACTCAATACGGGGGTGAAGTAAATGCGTAATCAAACTTTTTTAATAAATGAAATGGTATATTATTGTGACATTAGACAAAACAGTTATAAGTCATATTTGTTCCATAGGCGGTACCAGGTTAGTGAAAAAGGGAGGTCAAATAGCAAAAAATATTAACCGCAGGCAATTTGCTACCCAGCACTATAAATAAGTTACAGATCGTAGATAGTTACTTTTTGCATGTTGTACTTCATCATAGGCGTATCCAGGATCCAAACTGGGGAGGCGCAAGACCTTTTGATAAGTATATTATCCGTTATTATGATACTAACTAGTCAACAGTGACTATTTCACTTACAACTTCAATTCACATTGCTTGCCCCTCTTTTTTACTCTACCTGGACTCGCCTCTTATCTTATAATCATTCGTATAGTATCCTGTGGTACGTGTTGCATCCGAAAACTGCAGTATGTTATGTCATTGTAGGCCCATGCATCCTAGTTTCCTTGCAATAGTATGACCCCCTTTCTTCCATTCCTGAGCGCGCCTCTGCAAAAAAACTGTATTCCCTCTCCTGGCCTCATATGTGCATTATAAGCTAACCGTCTAATGCGCCGTAATCGCTGGCATATCGTCATCACCATGCCAGTCACCCCCTTTTCATGTGCCTGAACACGCCCCTGCAACTCTATATGTAATAAATTATGCAAATAATGGAAGGAGAGGCTATCTTTTACATCTTGATAGCTATAGATTCCTCTTACATCGCTCTATTGGCTTCCTGCCAAGCATTGAATACTTCCTAGAAACCCCCCTTTGTCAAGCCCCTCAAACCGCCTCTGCCATGCAATTTTTAAGATATTTCATTAACATAAATTAATTTGCACTTGTTGCAATCACCATAAACCGATGTAATTCCTTCATACTTGAGGCAGTTAGGAAGAAACCGTGCGAAACCGTGCGGTTTCGCAGGGTTTCGCACGGCGGAAACCGTGCGGACCGTGCGGACAACTGTAACGCTTTCTTATGTATGTATGTATGTATGGGTGTATTCGTAAAAATCTCCACATCGTGGCTCTTCCGATTTCAGAGTCAATACAGTAAACACAATTATAAAAGCACAAATCAATAAACACGTTTAAAATAACTACACTCCATCACCCTTTAGCCATCTCAGTACACCCGCGTGAAAAAGACCGGGCGACTCGACTATCCTAAGCTGAGCTGGTAGACGGTTCCAGGCGGTGGTGTCCCGACATAGAAATGCTCGGCGAGCGAGCTCCGTGCGCACGCGTGGAGTTTGCAGCATCATGCTCTCTGATCCCCGCGTGGTCCGGTCGGATACGTTTGCACGAGGCAACACAAGTGCGCACAGATGGTCAGGCGACTTCGGCGACCTCATTATCTGGTAGAGTACCACCAAGTCACGTTCAGTCAGCAGCTCTTCTACTTTAAACCACCCAATTGACTTTAGAGAGGGCGAAATGTGTTGTGACCTTTTCAGTCCTGTGATGATTCTGGCACCAAAATTTAAAGCCTTCTGTATCCTATACTTTTGAGCTTTTGAGCAGCTTCCCCACACAGTCAGGCAGTATATGATGTGGGGATGAACAAGCCCTTCGATTATGGTCTGTTTTGTCTCGGGTGGTAATTGATGGCTCAGCTTCGCCAACCCCACCAGTATACTGTAGCAACGCCTGACGATGGCAGATACTTGGAGTTCAGATACTTGGAGTTTCTTCTCCACGGTGTCAGCAAACATCACCACCGTGCTCAGAGGCGACGTAACAGCCGGTCAGCTACACCTGAGACCACCTGTCGTCGTCGCTGGAGCCTTCAAACCGCGCCCGATCACCCTGCCAGAGCTGGGCCGCGCCATCTTCGCCATAAACCCCTCGGGCGCCGTAGGGTTAGACGGTGTGTCGCTTGGTGTAGTTAAGCGATGCCTGCCTGTGCTCGCGCCTCACCTGCTCCGTATTGTGAACACCTCGATTGTGACCTGTGTCTTCCCAGAGGCGTGGAAGGTAGCTACCGTTGTGCCCATCTTTAAATCTGGCGACGCAACCACCCCCTCTAACTTCCGGCCGATTTATTTGCTTTCTCACCTGTCTAAAGTCGCAGAAAAAGTGGTTTGTGATCAGCTTTCTAGCTATCTGACGCAAAACAACGTCCTTTATAGCCAACAGTACGCTTACCGCCGTTGCCATTCCACGGAGGACACCGTGCTCGACGCTGTCGACTGGGCTTCTCAAGCCATAGATAAAGGCGAAATATGTTCCATAATTACAGCTGATCTTAGTAAGGCCTTCGACAGCGTCGATCACGGTGTCCTCACCAAGTTGGGATGGTATGGAATCGATCCCTCGTGGTTCGCCAGCCACCTGAGCGGACGGAGCCAGGTGGTGAGAGGTGGTAGTGCGACACCTCTGCCCGTCACGCACGGCGTACCACAGGGATCTATTGCCGGACCGATCCTGTTCAGCATTCTGGTCAATGACTTGCCCTGCCACCTGTCATGCAAGGTCATTGGCTACGCCGATGACACCCAACTGTCGGATCGAGCGAAACCGGACCACCACAACTTAATCGCTCTCCAGACCCGCATCCAGACCACTTTGGCTACCATGGAGAGTTGGTTCAAATCGAACTCGCTAAAAATTAACCCGACATTTTGTATTATAATGTTTGGTACCAGACCTAACATCAAGAAGATCTAATACTTCCATTTGACCATTGACAACTCGACCATGTCCTCGTCCCGCTCGGTCCGGCTACTCGGCTTAGTAGTTGACCCCATACTGTCCTGGGAAGATCACATTAGTCAGGTCGTCAAAAAATGCAACACCATCCTGATCTCCCTTTATCGCTTTCGGCATCACTTCACCCAGGGAACTCTCAATTTTATCATCCAAACACACGTCTTCCCTCATATTATTTACTGTCTTTTGGCGTGGGGAGGCGCTACTAAAACTCAACTGTCTCGGATCCAAAAAGTCATCAACTTCGCTGCCATGGTCGTGACAGGTGTGAGGCGAGCGACAGGATCAGACCAGCACTCCGGGCTCTGGGATGGCACAGGATGGAGCAGCTGGATGAGGAGCGAGACATGGTGAAGGTTTTCAAGGCGCAGCACTTTGAGCTCGGCCCTCCAGCGGTGCGTGATATGTTTGTCCTCAGGTCTGCGGTGTCTCAGCGCGACACCCGTGCGTCCGATGCCGGTCAGCTTCACCTGTCTCGGTGTCGTCTGGAACAGACCCGGAGGTCGTTCCGCCACCGCGCGGCTGTGGCATGGAACAGACTGGCGAAAAATGTTACCAATAGTGTCTCAGTTGCGACTTTCAAACGCGCTATTTTTACGTTGCGACGGTGAAAACTGACCTTGCGTTCTATGAGTCGTGGATTGTCATTTGTAGGTGTCACTTGAATCATGAATGCTGTATTGGTTGTCCATACTGTATTGCTGTAGTGAAGATGTAAGGAGCCCAGAATAGCCACTTGTGGATGGGTCTCAACAAATACATACATGTCGGCAGGGCGACAAAGCAGTCAGCGCAGTCCGACCAGATGAGTCGCTGGGCAGATCGGAGGGACTCGCCCGGCTCCTGGGCAAGTCAGAGGGGCTCCTGGCTAGACCGAAAGGGTCCCTGGACGGTGGGCCGGTCGGAAGGGCCCTTGGACATGCCGGATGAGTTACTAGCCAGACTGGAGGGGCCCCTGGGCAGGTCGGAGGGGCCCCTGAGCATGTCGACAGGGCGACAAAGCAGCCAGTGCAGTCCCTGGCCAGGTCGGAAGGACCTCTGAGCAGGCCGAACGGCCTCTTGACACACAAGAGGGCTTCTTGGAAGGTCAGAGGAGTCTCTGGTTAGGCCGGAAGTGCCCAAAGCACGTATAAATCGAAGATGAAGATTAAATACAAAGAGGACTTACTCCACAAGAACAAGATTAACATCGGAGCTTTCTGGTATATTGTAACACCCTTCGTCAGCGATTAAGAGGCATTCGGTAACAGGCCATTGCTCGTCTGTAAGACGATCAATGACCTGTTACCGAATGCCTCTTAATCGCTGACGAAGGGTGTTACAATATACCTGAAAGCTCCGATGTTAATCTTGTTCTTGTGGAGTAAGTCCTCTTTGTATTTAATCTATATCACCCACTCCACATCATGTATTTTCGCGGATCCCAGATGAGTCCCTGAACAGGTCGGAAGAGCGTTGAAAAGTTCGGAGGGCCCACAGACGATCTGCAGGGACCCTGGGCCCTTCAACAGTAAGAATACAGTTGTTCAGGGAATACAACTCAAAATGTTCACTACAAATTCAATTATATGAGAGTTAGAAAAAAATCGTGCCGTTTCTCGGCGCATTTATGTGTTATGTTGCTACTTTCCTATATAATTGGGCAAAATAGTTCGCTTTGGCACTTTTTACCTCACTTTTAAACGCACAATAGCATGTTTAGAGGTCCGCACCAAACGCAATGCGACGCATTGATGAGAGTACATATCCAGGGCATAAGACTCAAAATTTCGCGCCGCTCCGCGTTGCAATTTATTTCAGAGTTCCAGGTCTTGATCCTAAAAAAAATATTCGAAGTTGGTATAGCTAATTCCAAATTGGCGTCGCTGGCTCCAAAATTGATATGGCAGTTTGCTAACCTCAGCTCCTAAAAGTTGGTATGGCCCATGCCATACCTGTCATCTGCATTCTCCATTCTTGTAACATGCCTTTTCATCTTTTTGTTTGGCCCTTTCAACGCTTGGGAAGGGGCCCTTTCAACGCTTGGGAAGGGGCCCTTTCAACGCTTGGGAAGGGGGCCCTTTCGAGGCGCCGCCCCCCCCCCCCCCTGATGAAATCCTGGCTACGTGCCTGCATGCTGGCTTGGCATGAACTGCTGAGCATGCCGTGTCTTTGGTTTCATGATAGAACGAAGTGGATATATTTGTAGTATGGTGTTCAAATCGACCTTCTGATGAAGCTGCTTCTGCTTCTGCAAGCTGCTTCTGAATGATAATATATACGCACATTGTTTTAAATCCTGAGCGAAATAGATTGGCAGATCAGGCGCCTCTGCTGTAGACAAAGTTGTTGTTAACCCGCGCCATGCCGGTGCTCGGTGCCACCTTCGCCGTGCCGGGCGGGGGAGGGGGGGGGGGGGGGGGGGGGCGTTTAGACATCCCCTCGAAATCGACTCCTATGAGGCGTATACAAAAACTGAAAACACTGATCGCAAGCTCGTCAAAAATCATTTTGAAGCTACTTCGGTCATGTTTTGGCTCAGGTCAATGTTGAGGTCACCAGAGGTCATCAAAGGTCAAATTTTTCAATTTTAGGACATCACTTCGAACACCCCCAAATATCTTGGGAACTATAAGGAACACACGAGAAGAAAACAAAAATCGAAAGCTGTGGAAAAATGACATCGCAATTAGTGTCTTCAAATTTTAGCTCCAGTCAATAGTTTAGGCTCCAGAGGTCATCAAAAGTCAAAAAGGCTATTTTTTTGACAAAACAGTTTTCGCGAATAGTTTTTATCTAATAAAGATAAGGCAATAATGTTGACGCCAACGTGTTTGTCTCGTCAAAGCGCTTCGAATCATATTCCTGTTCACCAGGTCATGTCAACCTAAAAGTTTGACCTCAGGTCAAAGTCAAGTGGTGACCCAAGTAGGTCATGTTGCATATTGGGAAAAACACATTGGTGCCAATTTCACTTCTATATCTCCATTATGTCGAGAGTTATTGAGACAAAAGTGTTGGTGACATCGGATGACCTCGACTGACTGTAGTGATCACTGAACAAAAACTGCACCTGGATTATCAAGAATGACCAATGATAACATGATCCAGAAAAAATTAAACTGATACCATGCGTGTCCTCGGAATAGGAAGCATTTGCATATTTGCCCATTGACTTAAAATGGGGAGGTCGCGCAATTGACACGACCTTAGGTCACCGATATACAAAATCCAAGATAAACGAATAATTGTAGGTACCATTACCCTTATGAAATTATGTAAGTTGGAAACCAATCGGCCGGAAACTGTGACTGCGGTACGACGGCACTTTTTGTTGGAGGTGGGGTCACGTGACCTGGCCTGGTGACCTGACCTGAGATGACTCGAGGTCAATAATTGCATACTATGTGGGTAATTGATGCCCGTACAGCTATGCCAACATCAAGCACTTGATGTATTATTTGATTTTGACTTGGGCCTGACTTAACCCTATTCCCTGCGGGCGGCCAGAATTACGTTAACCTGCGGGGGCAGATTCTGCCCCCCTCTCCCCAGAGATCTCGAGAACCGCTCGGTCGATTTCGATTGGAAAAACGCCATTCGATTCGTCATGACAAGATGTCTCTTTTGGGACCCCAACATTTTTATTTAGTTTAAACATGGGGGCCAGGGGGCAAAAAAAAACGATTTTTTTTAAGGTCATTGCGGCCATGTGGCGCGACCGATTTTCATGCTCCGAACGTTTTTGAGCTTCAATTATACTGGTATTTAATATATCAAAAGACAAAATAAAAAATAAAAATCATAGGCGTATTAAGGGAATGTAAAATGGGGGGATTTTCTGGGAAAAAAATATGTGCTGTTCGTGATTGTTTGGGACGACATGAACGTCACATGTGGGAATTATATGCTGTAATTTGTTAAATTTGATTTATTGCGCATGGGCGGATCCAGGAAAAGAAAACATGGGGCCACCATGCGCGTAACGCTCTTATCATCTTAATAGTTTGAAGTTGGACCTAATTTGAGGCTGGGTATCGCCTCCCATTATTTTATCCTGAGTGCGCCTCTGTCACAAAAATATGTACAATCCCAGTATCTATGATGCATATTGCATTGCAATTGTTTTTGACGCATTTATTGCACTGCAAACCACGAAGGAAGTATGCGACGCAAAACCGCATTCGTAACACTCTCCCCAAAACAGGAGTCTGGAACCGCCTCTGCTGGACCGATTTCGTTTCAAAATTTTGACACAACACGCGCCATTCAATTTTGGGAAAATTGACAAAGTTTCAGGATGCTAGGCCTAACGGTTTAGAAGTGGCAAGTGAAAAACCACCGGGAGGGGCAGAATCTGCCCCCCCCCCCCCCGCAGGGAATAGGGTTAACATGACCTGACCTTGACTTTGTGGCATGTCACGTAAGATCAGTATCAGACGAAGCATCAAGTAGTAGTAAATAGGACCATTTTATTCGCTGTATCACGGCCGTTCAAATGATACCCAGTTTGATCTATTTCTTTCTCAGGATTCCATAAGGTCAAGGTCAGGTCATGTAAGGTCAAGCCACTACAAAGGCAAATTACTTCCGTGTGACCCCAATTTAAGTGTAATAATTCCAAAGGTATTATGAAACGTTTCCACTGTTCATAGCTCCGGGATGCAAAATCCTGACCCTATAATTGGCTTTGTGACGTCACTGTGACCTTACCTGACATGGGATTAACACAAAATTATACACCAAATTATACAATCATGTGGCATATGCACTTATTTGAAGGAAAACGTAGTTTCAAGCCACTATCGCTACGTACTCGTGTGATATCGGTTGGAAAACCGAAGGGGGACCAAAAAAGCCTCTCAAGTGCATTGCTGGTAATATATTGCACTTCATGTAATGTATGAAATTCAACTATTGTAATTTAACGAATGCATTAGGTATCTGTATCTATCGTGCGATCTATGGGTGGGACGTATTGAACTTGGACAGCACACTGGCGCAACAGATGATGTGTTATTTGCACAATTTCCCTCACAAGTAAAACAGTTCGTATTGGTAGCACATCCTCCCATTTCCAAACCAATTTGAGTTAGGTACCAAGTCCTTGGTCGTAACGGAAATCGTAACAGCACCATGACAAAACAATGGCGGCGTATTTAGTAGACTCCTGTGTAGCCGTCATCGTAGTACACGCCACCAGCGCCGCTGTGGAGGCCGCCACCATAGCCCCCATGATGTTTGGGGCGCAGGACCCCCACAAATTCATACTTGTCGTCAAGTCCGACGAACCCCTTTCCCTTGCTGACGAGCTTGCTGACGCCCTTGTTGAATCCCTTCCCGAGCCCCTTGAGCCCCTTGAGGAAGCCCTTGTGACCGCCCTTGCTTCCGTCCTCCTTGATGATGATGTCGGTGTAGTGACTGACAGGTCCATGGCTCCTGCTCCCGCTGCCGTAGCTAGGTCCGTAGCCGTCACCTCCGTAGCCTGCAGAGTAGCCTCCGGCGTAGTCTCGGGCGTAGCCTCTGGCGTAGCCTCCGTGACCGTGGCTACCATAGCCGTAGCCTCCGTGGTCGTAGCCTCTTAATCCGTTGATGGAGGTGACGCGAACGTAACGCCGACCACTGTCATCTCCTTTGCCTTTGCTGAAGGTTCCGCTTCTGCAACGGAATATTATTGATTTATCATGGTCTTGATTCCTTACCACGAGTATGCCAATTTTTGCCTAGAGAGCCACAGATTGTGCGCCTCTGGATTTCTGTGCCTCTGGATTTCATTATTTTATTTTGACTTTAAAGTATTCTACATGTGTGCTCCTGAGGGCTTCATCGTTCACATTTCTCTGTAAGACGGTGCGAGCTTCCAAATCACGTTTGTTTACAGTGTCTACCGTGGAGAAAGAAGAAGACCGTTTTAGTTCCAAGGAGATATTTTCCAAAACGTTTATGAAACTTTACGACATAAAATTGTTGGTCATTAAAAATAGCATCCAATTCTGTTAACCTATACCGTATTATACTTTGTGAAAGACCCTGATATCAGCTTGTTCGCTAACCAGTTTTCCTTATGCGAAACAATAGGAAAATACTTCGATAGAAATCGCTTTAACTTCTGTGATAAAGTACAAAGTTTTGTTCAAGTAGCAAACCTGCAATGAAGACCAAGTACTTGTCTCTAGCCTCGGAACCACTGCAAATTTAGGATAACTTTTTGGCTGTTTAAAAATAAAATAATGTGAAGTGGCAAAACACATATATTGATTACATAATTCACTGCAAAACATAACTAACTCGTTTTAAGTTGAAGGGTCTATGTCCTCAGTTGGGGAAATATTTTAGGAAGCATCACTTACGCTGATTTTATGGCGGCGAAGATGGCGCCGAGAGCCAGAACTGCCGTGATCTGAAACATAGGAAATATCGCCTCAGGGCACGCAAATGCTGAGAGGGTACTATTTCCGGTGCAGAGACAGAGACAGTCCAGTCTGTCCGGCAAGTGACGGCTGTGCACATGACAACATAATTAGCTTATAATTAGCAACATAATTAGCACGAGAAACATGAAGGACTGTGGTAATCAACACCAGGAGAGATCCGAAAGCACATAAAGACATAAAGACATAAAAGAAAAGTGCAACAAAGAGCCTCTTGGGCCCATCCGAGGTTGCACCCCCCCCCCCCCCCCCCCCCCCTCCACCAGTCTCGCCCCTTCAAATCACCTTACTCTACCTGCATAAAAGAAGGCTAATCCCACGAGTATTTATGAACTAATCCCTTCTCTGTAAAGTATTTATCTAGTCTAATTTTGAAGGAAGCAAGTGTCACTGCATCAGCGACATCCCCTGGTAGCATATTCCAATGTCCTACAACCCTTATACTGAAAAATGACTGTCGTAGCCTAGTCCTACTTTGTTTCATAATGAGTTTATGCTGATGACCTCTACCTCGATTTTCCCTATTGAACTCAAACATACCCTTTAAATATCCAGAATGCTGACTATTTACAAATTTGAAGACTTCAATTAGATCTCCTCTTAGCCTTCTATATCTAAGTGAAAACATACCCAATTTCTTTAATCTATCTTCATAAGGTAAACTATCAAGACAATTAACCATTTTTGTTGCCCTTCTTTGAACTCTTTCTAACAACCAGCAATCTTTCTCATATGTTGGAGACCAGGCTTGTACACAATACTCCAAATGTGGTCTAACGTATGCACAATACAGTTTTGTTATTACCTTTTCACTCTTGTAGGAAACATTTCTGTTAATGGCCCCTAGCATTCTAAGTGCTTTTTTCCTAGCTTCTACAACCTGGTCTGACGCTGATAGTCTATTGTTTACCACGACACCTAAATCTCTTTCCTTTTCAATCTGCTCCATTTTCTGCCCACCCATTTCATACCTATGTTTACTGCTAACCCGTCCAGCGTGCATAATCTTACATTTACTCAAATTGAATTTCATCTGCCATGCTTCAGACCACTCAACTAGCTTGTCCAGATCTGATTGAAAAACATCCTGATCATGTTTTCCTCTAATAATCCTGACAACTTTTAGATCGTCTGCAAATTTCAAGACTTTGCTGTCTATACTGTTCTCAATTGCATTCACAAATATTATAAAAAGCAATGGGCCCAGGACTGAGCCCTGTGGAACCTCACTGAGAACCTCCTTCCATTGTGATTGGCACCCATTCAATATAACCCTTTGCTGGCGTCCTGAAAGCCACGTTTCTATCCAATCCAGAATCTTGCCCCTGATCCCATGAATTTTAAGTTGCAACCCCAGTCTTGTATGGGGGACTTTGTCAAATGCTTTACTGAAATCAAGAAAAGCTACATCTAGCTGTTTACCCTGATCAAAGCTATCTGTTGCAACATCCAAAAACTCCAGAAGATTAGTTAAACAAGAACGGCCCTTCCTAAAGCCATGCTGTGTATCCTTGATGAGTTCATTTTGCTCCAAGAATTCAACAATCTTATCTTTGATGATTGATTCAAGCACCTTGCAGACTAATGAGGTCAGACTAACCGGTCTATAGTTTTCCTCTTTACTTCTATCTCCCTTTTTATGAATAGGAACAACATTTGCTCTTTTCCAATCAAGTGGAATTTTACTATCTGCGAGTGATTTAGAAAATATTATGGCTAATGGAACCGACAACTCCCTTTCAGATTCTCTTAAAAGTCTAGCATGGATTTCATCAGGTCCTTCTGCCTTGTTAGGCCTTACTTTCTTTAGATATTCTAGAACAAGTTCACTACTTATGCCACCTAGCTCTCCTATAGTCTCCTCTGTCTCTAGCTCAGGCTGAAGTGCTGCAATACTACTCTGGTCCTCGATAGTAAAGACAGATTGAAACTGATCATTAAGCACTTCAACCATTTCACTGTCCTTGCTAACTAACACATCATCTACCTTAAATGGACCTATATTTTTGGAAACTGTACTGAACTTATAAGAACTGAAGAACTTCTTACTATCTGCATTACAATGTCTAGCTAAATCAAGTTCCTTTGCCCTTTTAGCTGCTCTGACCTTTTTCTTAACTGAATTGCTTGCATTCTGGTAGGCCTTCTGATTTATATCTAGTGAAGATCCCTTCAAAATGCCAAATGCACTTCTTTTAGCTTGTATAGCACTCCTTACTTCTGGGGTAAGCCAAACTGGTATGCCCTTGGTTCTGTTACGTTTGTGCCTGAGGGGTATATGCAGATTCTGAATTTGGCTTAATCTAGCTTTGAAAACATTCCAGGCCTCACATGCATCTAAACCTGCCAACTCAACGTTCCATTTTATCTGTGCGAGGTCATTTCTAATACCATCAAAATCAGCCCGGCTGAAGTTTGGAACCATAATAAGGTTATCTTTGGGCCTCATGTCTGATGAGATATTGAATTTAACCATATTGTGATCACTGGTTCCTAGACCTGCACAAATACTTATGTCACTAACTAGATCACTGTTGTCTGAGAATACAAGGTCTAGAATGGAGCAATGTCTGGTTGGCTCTGTTACAAACTGATGCATGAAAAGCTCCTCTTCAAAGATTTGCCTATACAACCTACACTCATTTGTTTCCTCTGCTATACTTTCGTATCCTCTTAAGTTAAAATCTCCCATAATAAGACACTGAGCCCGAAAGTTCCTACGTATTTCCTCACAAATATCTTGGTCTGTTTCAGCTTGGGAGTTCCTTGGAAGATTCCCTGGTCTGTAAAATGCACCTATCCTCAACCTTCCTCTGTTTCCTGTACCAATTTTAATGTCAAGCCAGATTGATTCTACTTCTTTTACTTTACTAGAATCATCAACTCTAGTAGTGCAGTACAAGCTATTTACATATACAAACACTCCGCCCCCCTGCCGTGATTCTCTGCAGTATGAGAACATGTTATACCCTTGTAACTCGAAATCCTGTAGCCTATCCCTATTATACCCCTCACTAACCCATGTCTCGGTTACACAAATGATATCAGGCTTTTCAAGGGCAACATAACACTCAAACTCATCAAATTTAGACCTAATACTTTGGGCATTCAGCAACACACATGTGATCTTATATTTTGAGCTGACTCTACTAATTCTGAGGGAATTATGATCTACTGTCCTATTCTGACATGAACTTCTACCAATGCTTACTTCCTGATGCCCTAGTACTAGCGTCCCTGAACCCCCCCCCCCCCCCCCCCCCCCCCCCCCCCCCTCCTACCTAGTTTCCCTGAATGACACTTCTGTAGGCATCTCCCAAAGCCCTTGCCCCCCATCCGATAAGTGAAGCCCATCCTTCATATAGTACCTACGCCACTCATAGAACTGATCCCATAAGTCTCCATAACTAAGCCCCATAGCTGAACATAAGTTCTGAACTGAGCTGTTCACAGACAGAGCTCTCGAGTACCACTCCTTACTGGCTCCACAGCGAGGGAGGATGCCAGTCACAATGACTGGTTTCCTGGACTCCTTCAACCTCTGCAGCAGGCTCCGGTACTCCGCTACTATTCTCACACTCTGCCTAGGTCCTATGTCGTTCACCCCCACCTGTAGTATAACTGTCTCCGGGCTACTCCTACCAAGTTCTGCCTCAATGACAGGGCCCATATCAACTACTCTTGCCCCTGGTTTGACTATACAT
Organism: Chirona hameri; assembly: GCA_036785665.1. NCBI lineage: Eukaryota > Metazoa > Arthropoda > Thecostraca > Balanomorpha > Balanidae > Chirona > Chirona hameri. Next base: position 7,072 of record JAXIVJ010010925.1, on the reverse strand, counting down.
CTGTCCCTCTTCCCACAGAATGTTCGCCTTAAGGGCCTTACCCTTGAGTCCCCAACCACTAAATGCTGAATCTCTTCCCTGTCACTTTCAGCTGCTGACTCTAACGCACTGAACCTATTTGCTATTGTAACCTGCGAATGTTCTCTGGGGCTGTACTGCCTGACTCTACCCTGAACTTTTGTCCATCCCTCCTGATCCCCTTCCCTCTTCCTCCTCCAGATTCTGCTACCACCCTTCATTACCCAGCACCCCTCCTCATCCTTACTGTCTGTGGCCCTAGCATTACTTTCCACAATGTTGAGTCTCCAGAAACGTGACCCTCCAACACACTTCCAAACCCCAGCCGCACTATCCACCTTTGCCTTATCCTCCTCCCTTATGCCCCTATCAGAACTACCACTGGTCCCTGATCCTGAAGGCTCCTTTTCTGACCCCCTAACCACGATCTGCGCATACGTTCCTTGGTCAGGAGCTACACCCTCCTGCGGCTCATCTCTACACCTACACTTACTTAACTGCGCCTCAAGCTCTGCTACCCTAGCCTGGAGGGCCTCTAGCTCTGCTACCTTCGCCTGCATCCTAGTCATGCTCATTTGAATACACTAGTAACTTAGGTATATAACTTAGGTACTATGCACTTTTCAATACTTTACTAACTTAACTTAACTTTTTTTTGTTTTTTGTTTGTCTTTTTCTTCTTCTAAACCTTAACTAGATCTAAGTAAAGCTAGTGACACAAATCAGCTATGAGTGCACCTAATACTAGACTAAATATCTAATCCTTAAATAAACTGAATACTAAATACACCTTAATTATCCCTAATTTTCTAAAAATATCTACTTATCCAACCCTGCAACTAATAACACAAAAATAAGACTAAGACAATTTTGGCGCACACAAGCTAGAATGAAAAGTCCTTTAAAAAGCAAGTAAGAGGTAACAGTTAACTATGAATGCTTAAAAATAATACCTAAACGATCCACAAAACTAAATATCTAATCCTTATATCTAAATATAATGTGGTTCCTAAAAAAAATACACAAAACAACAGAGCTATCCAACAGCTACTTAGCTTGTCTAAAGCGGGGTTCATAAGATGTGCATAAAATTTTATTACAATTTTAATTATTGTGCATAAAGCACGGGCGGCCACAAGAGAAATAGGTTGATCAACATGATACTCAGTTCTAACTCCCATTCAATTAATATTAATATAATTCAATACAATATATATTTATTACAATTAAAATTTGAATTAAGACGGGCATTTAACACCCGCATTAGCCATAAACTGACCAGCTATGCAGACAGTCAATAACAACATGGCAAACCCTCGAGTTCTTACCGACTTCATGTTTCAGCCAGATGTGATACCAACCAGAAACGCCGTCGTGCTTTTATACGCATGTGGCAAAAAATGGCAGTGACCCAGAACACATCCAGCAGATGCTATGATGAAATATTATATCTTTACTTTGAGTGCAAACAATATCTGATGTCATTTGCGGCATTGTGAATACCGCGGCTCCTTGCACATCGCTATCGGTTAAACGGCAGCAGCCGGCGTAAACGAAAGATGAGACGATTTCATCAGATATGTTAGCGGTGTTATTGTGCATAAAAATGTGAATTAAATAACGGCAACGCAATGCCCTCCTTATAGCAGAGGTTAGAGAGTTAGCAGTATTAGGGTTAAAAAGGTGAAAGTCACGGGGCCGGCCGAACGTAGCTGGCTGTCCATATCTAGGTATTTTGCAACTGTAGGTTTGCATGCAATATATCACGTGCAATGCATCTATACAACTCTATGCGGTGATGTTTTCATTTTCTATGATATGATTTATAAAATAAAAGCTCATATAAGCTAATTTTGGCTATACTAACTCATTTTTTCCACACCTGTCTACAAAAAGATTCATTCTCTAAGCATTCCAAGTACTTGCAGTAAAACCAATTTTCGAAAGTGGAGATGAGCATATGTTTTCAATTTATCGCCCAATTAGCTTTTGAGTTTTACAACTTTCCGACCTACGTGCTCATCATGTTCATTCAAGATTTGATAGCAAAAGTTTTTGAAGAACATGAATGTGTAGCTAGCACCGTTGTATCTAGATTTATGCAAAGCCGAACAGAACAAAACCGAACAAAGCCGAACAGAACAGACAGATTAGATACAGCCGATTAACCCGCGCTTGACCGGGGCATCAGCCGAACGTCATTGACCGGGGGGATATTGCCCCTCGTTATCTCCGGAACCAATGATCGTAGCGAAACGCGCAGGGCGGCATTCGAATGCTCTCAATGAGAAGCATCTATAACATACTCGAAATTTTCGAATTGAGGTCACATCAGGTCAAGGTCGGGTCAAAGGTCAAAATCGAGGCATTTGGGTTTATGAACCATACTTTCCATCCGAAGCCTTTGATTACGACCATGATCACCCAAAGTGCTCCCAAAGGTATAATACACATCCCGCATGAGCTAAAAATAGATTGTTGGCACAGGTCAAGGTTGAGGTCAGGTCACAAAAGGTCACTATGCGCAGAAGATTTTCGAAAGTCATGCGACACATGTTTTATGGGTTATTTTACACGTATAATTCGATAGTGATAGTCATTTTACTATCTAACCTCATTTAAGTGAAGTTAGTGTCAAACTCAGGTCAAATTCAGGTCACATATGGTCAAAATTTGAAATGGATAAATCTAAATAAAAGGCATGTTACTTGACCAGTTCTGTCTCAGAAATACAGTGCTGGCATTTATTTCTCTGTAGCCGGTCAATACAAGCAAAACAAAACGCAATTACAAAATATGACGTCATGAGTTACTCATACTTAGGGAGCCATAAGTCAGTCAAAATAAAAATATTGCTTTGAAATTTGGTTTGGGTATTGTCAATATTTGGTTCTCCAACATATAATCTTAGATGGTTGAAAATGTTTGAAAACTTTCATTTTGAGGGCATTCAAACAAAATCGGGGGTGAGGGGTTAAAAACCACAATGAATAAAATTTAGAGATAGAACATTCTATCTCTATAGAACATTCTATCTTATATTCTATCTCTCTCTATATATATACCATTCTATCTCTATTCTATCTCTATATATGGATAGAACATTCAATTTCCTATCTTCGCTTTTTTATTGGTTTTAGTTTATCTTTACATGTCGCCATTTTAAAGCTGCTAAAATTTGGGCTGATTTTATCACTAAATTCGCGTAAAGTGACGTCACAAACGGGGTATATCTAAACTAAAAATTTCCGAAATAGCTTTAAATATTCTTAGGCGACGTATCCTCTGATCGGAGAGTTGTAAGCGGGGCGTTAAACGCCACCCCCCCCCCCCCCCCCTCCCGGGTTATCTTCCGCACCAATGATCGCAGCAAGACACACAAGGCGGCATTCGAAAACTCTCAATGAGACAAATCTACAACTTACTCAAAAATTTCAAAGTGAGGTCAAATGTCAGGTCACGGTCAGGTCAAATGTCAAAATCGCCATATTTGAGTTTATGGGCCATACTTTCCATCCAAAGACTTCGATTACAAGCATGATCACCCAAACTACTGCCAAAGGTATGATACACATCCCGTATGAGCTAAAGTGATATTATTGGCCAAGGTCAAGGTCAAGGCTAGGTCACAAAAGGTCACTATGCTCAAAATAGCTACGAAAGTCATGCAACACATGTTTTATGGGTTATTTGCCACGTATATTTCGATAGTGATAGTCATTTTTACCACCTGACTTCATTTACGTGAAGCTAATGTCAAGTTCATGTCAAGTTCAGGTCAATGGAGGCCAACAAATGTAATTGATAAGTCTAGATAAAGTGATGTTTCTAGACCAGATTTGTCTTAGAAATACAGTGGTGCCATTGATTTGTCTGTATCGGGTCAATACAAGCAACGAATCGCAATTTGTAAATATGACGTCATGAGTTAACAATACTTTAGATGCTATGTCAGTCATAAATGGTGATATCATTCTGATATTTGGTATGGTAGTTTCCCCTATGTGGTTCTCTGATATGTATTCCGGCTTTTTGAATATCTTTGAAAAAAATGATTTTGTTGGCCTTTTCTTCAAAACAAAGCGTTTTTTGGGGGGTCAAAAACTAACATTTTAAAAAATCCGAGATAGTCCTTGTCGTTTGCTATCTTTTGACGTTTTTGGATTGCATTTGGCTCAAAATATGGCATTTGTACGGTCTGTTACATTCTAGCTGATTTTGGTGTAAAACTCGTGTGTAGTCAAAGTCAAAGTCAAAGTCATGTATTAAGATACATCCACGTTGTGGCTTTTACGTATCTAGTCAGAGTACATGTGTAGTGATATCTAAATACAAAGGCACAATGTAAACACGATAAAAAAAACAATACGATCGCGGTCAATAAAAGAGAACACATTGTACAGGTAGGCCTGTCATCGCACGGTATGAGGCTTAACCACCAATCATAAGAAAATTGAAGCGGTCAATGCAGGTCACATGCTATCCACATATCGGAAACCGCAACCCCGACTGCGGGTGTTCACCTTAGACCTTAGAGATGTCAGTGTTCCAGGTTTTCGCCGCTCTAAATGCAAACGCACGCTGGCTGCTCGACAGCTTACACAACGGCAGTTCCAGCGCTCCTGCCGCAGCAGCTCGGGACTCGCGTAGCGATACATGGGCTCGCCGGACAAACATGGCCCTGATGGCGGGAGGACTCTGCTCGGCGTTAAGCGCTCTGTGCACCTGGATGCGGTCATGCTGGCGCACCATCTCATCGACTCTCTGCCAGCCAAGCGATACCAGGGCAGGTGTCACATGCTCAAAACGCCGCACTCCCGTCACCAGCCTGGCCGCGAAGTTGACAGTCTTTTGCACTCGGTGCAAGTGACACTGGGCGGCTCCTCCCCAAACGGATAAACAGTATTGGATACGGGGAAATACGTGGGCGTGGATGGGGAGTTTAAGGGCATCAGGTGTGAAGTGATGGCGGATCTTGTATAGGGATGAAAGGATGGCGTTGCATCGTCGGACCACCATGGATATATGAGGTTCCCATGTCAGGTGCTGGTCGAGGAGGACTCCGAGTATTTTTACATTTTGGCATGGATAAATTTCCGAGCCGGACAGAGTGATGTGAAAGTCTTTGGCCTTTTTGAGGGATGCTTTGGTTCCGATGATGGTAAAGAAAGTCTTGTTCGGATTCATTTTCAGACTGTTTGCCTGAAACCAATTTTGGAGATGGAGAATCGACTCTTCGACCCGCACCTTCAGGTTGGATAGGCCGTCGGCAGTGGGTGAGGAATGGTCAAGGCGCTGGGTGTCGTCGGCGTAGGACAGGAGGCGGCCGTGGGTGAGGAAGGAGGACAGGTCGTTGATGAAGATGAGGAAGAGGACTGGTCCGACGATGGAGCCCTGAGCTACTCCGTGGGTCAGTGGGAGAGGAATGAAGGAGCCGCCGTTTACCGTCTGTTTTCGGTCTTGGAGGTAACTCCGGAACCATGGCGACTGCACACCATACCACTCAAGCTTATCCAGGAGGACACCATGATCGACACTGTCGAAGGCCTTGCTCAGATCAAGCGTCGTTAGCGACGCGACTTGGCCCTGGTCAATCTTTTTGAGATCCAGTCGACAGCGTCGAGCATGGCGTCCTCCGTGGAGTGGCACGGTTGATACGCATACTGACATGGGGAGAGTACGTGGTTGTGGACTAGGTAAGATACGAGTTGAACGGACACTACTTTTTCAGCAATTTTTGAAAGCACCGGTAGGATCGAAATTGGCCTAAAATTGTTCATATCTGAACGGTCGCCCGATTTGTGGGCTGGGGTAGTGACGTCACTAAATTCGATAGAACTCGAAATTTTCCGACGGAATTGCTTTATTGCTTCACAGAAGACGTAAACGTGAATTAGAAGAGGGTGCCCGAACTTTCACGTTGATAGCACCATTGGCTTGTGAGATATTACGAAAATTCATCAGGGCGGTGGGGGGGGGGGGAGTTAAACGCCCCCCTCTCCCCCCCAGTCAATGGCAGGTTAAGATGCCACAAGTGGTGTGATCTTACGTATTTCTTATCAGGTTGCATTTGATTATTCAAGTTATTTAAAGCGATAGGCAGGGACGGAGGACGGAGGGACGGAGGGACCGGGACCGACGGACCGACGGACCGACGGACCGACGGACGACGGACCGACGGACCGACGGACCGACGGACCGACGGACCGACGGACCGACGGACCGACGGACCGACGGACGACGGACCGACGGACGACGGACCGACGGACCGACGGCCGACGGACCGACGGACCGACGGACCGACGGACCGACGGACCGACGGACCGGACGGACCGACGGACCGACGGACCGACGGACCGACGGACCGACGGACCGACGGACCGACGGACCGACGGACCGACGGACCGACGGACCGACGGACCGACGGACCGACGGACCGACGGACCGACGGACCGACGGACCGACGGACCGACGGACCGACGGACCGACGGACCGACGGACCGACGGACCGACGGACCGACGGACCGACGGACCGACGGACCGACGGACCGACGGACCGACGGACCGACGGACCGACGGACCGACGGACCGACGGACCGACGGACCGACGGACCGACGGACCGACGGACCGACGGACCGACGGACCGACGGACCGACGGACCGACGGACCGACGGGACCGACGGACCGACGGACCGACGGACCGACGGACCGACGGACCGACGGACCGACGACGACGGACCGACGGACCGACGGACCGACGGACCGACGGACCGACGGACCGACGGACCGACGGACCGACGGACCGACGGACCGACGGACCGACGGACCCGACGGACCGACGGACCGACGGACCGACGGACCGACGGACCGACGGACCGACGGACCGACGGACCGACGGACGACGGACCGACGGACCGACGGACCGACGGACCGACGGACCGACGGACCGACGGACCGACGGACCGACGGACCGACGGACCGACGGACCGACGGACCGACGGACCGACGGACCGACCGACGACCGACGGACCGACGGACCGACGGACCGACCGA